>WYDI02006905.1:0-19258 GCA_009867235.2 Psittacus erithacus
CTGCTCGATCTGCGAGTGGTGATTGTATTCTCTTCCCTTGTTATTTCCATTATTATTATTATTATTATTATTGGTGGTAGCAGCAGTTTGTGTTATACCTTAGTTACTGGACTGTTCTTCTCAACCCGTGGGAGTTGCATTCTTTCGATTCTCCTCCCCATCCCTCCGGGACTGGGGGTGGGGGGAAGGACAGGTTGTGGGGGGAAAACAAGCAGGCTACATGCTCTGTCTAATTTACGATTAAGCTTAAACCACAACACAGGCTTACACAGAAAGACTAGAAAGCACTTAAGAATGAAGTGAAAGATGCCTTAGACACAAGAAATGGCAAACACCTGTGCCATCTACTCCTTCCCTTGCTATTTACTGCAAGTTTGTTCTTTATGTCACATGCACCAGTGAATACACCCTGTCTAATTATAAATTACTAAAGCAACACAAATTCTACCATCACTCTGTGGAGGCCGTTCCTGGGAATTCGTTGCCAGAAATGCCAAACAGACATTCCTCCTATGTGTTCCTTTGTGTCTTTGTCTTCCTAATTGCACAACCTGAAATTGTTTCCTTCCCCTTCTATCTCTCTCTTCTGCAGTCTTCAAAGGCTCACAGATGTTTACTGTAGCCGTCTGTTTTCTGCAAGCTTCCCTTTCCAACCGTCAGGCTGGTTTTGTCAAACAGCCCCTGCAACCACTTGTAGCCTCGTCTACAAGCAGCTTGAGCTGTCACACTGATTTAAAATCACAACGTTAGGTGGATGCCAGAGTCAGTTACCCAAAGCTGGAAGGACAAGGTCAGGGTTATGAGGCACAAGAGGGATCATATGCACCAGGAGGCCAGATTTGTTCACCCACTGGCCCAGGTTCTTTTTCAAGTGTGTTTTGTTCATGCAGACTTAGGTGGACTGCCTGTTAGAACACTTTGGAAGAAGCAGGGTTTTTTTATAGAAAATTGCTTTTGAGATTATTGTCTTCTCAAGTTTTCTGGAGCTTTGCTATTAGCTGTGCACATTAGTGGCAAAACATTCTCTTGGTGGTATAGGGAACTTAACTTTCCACTCTGTGATGGTTCCACTACTTACCTTATTTAGCACAAGTAATAAATAAGCAGCTGTAAATATTGTGAATAGAGATTGTTTTAGAATCAGGGAGTTGGAGTAGTTCACAGAAAGGGTTTTTCAGTCAGACTGTTGTTCCCTTTGCCTGTTCTCTCAGGCTGTAATGTCTGTCTGTCCTGAATATGTGCATCAAACTCATTGTCAAAGCTCATAAGTGAGATTTGTTTTGATTTATGGACCGTGGCCATATTTGCATATTTTCTTTTAATATTTTTCCTAATATTTGAAAAATATAAGTAGATGGAGAGGATCAGGTTCAAGACCATCTTAAGAACCTGAATGTGCACAAGTCCATGGGACCAGATGAAATCCATCCGTAGGTCCTGAAGAAGCTGGCAAATGAAGTTGCAAAGCCACTGTCCATCATATTTGAAAGATCATGGCAGTCAAGTGAAGTTAGATTGGATATAAGGAGGAAGTTCTTTACTGTGAGGGTGATGAGGCACTGGAATGGGTTGCCCAAGAAAGTTGTGAACGCTCCAACCTGGAGCCAGGTTGGAGAAAGCCTTGGGTGACATGGTTTGGTGTGAGGTGTCCCTGCTCATGGCAGGGGGGTTGGAACTAGATTATCTTAAGGTCCTTTCCAACCCTAACTGTTCTTTGATTCTATGATTCTATGGAGGTTTGCATTCTTCATCCTATCTTGATGTGAGTACCAAAACCATCACATATATACCTCTCAGGGCAGAGGATGTTTTCCTGTATGTTAGAAGCTGTATGTCAGGGATGTCCTTCGCTGAGCTCTTCAGGGGAGGCCTCTACATCTGCAAACCTTAGTAGCTACAAGGTTACTTTATGTAATTACCTGCGGATTCTGAGTTTAAGTAATATGCCCAATGGATATTCTTAACAGTGTTTTGGGAGGAGAAGAGCGGCTATTTCATTGCTTTCTTCCTTCTAATTATAGCACAAACTAGACTTTGTTCATCATTCGTCCTTAGAAAAATTACAAAAGGCTGCAATTCCTAAAAGGAACAAGGTAAACAAAAATGGTTCAGATTGCTTTTCCTGACACATTGTCTCAGAACTTGAAAGTCTGAATAGATCAGATAATCTGGTGAAGAGTCAAAACTGAATTGCTGGCTTTGTCTGTTAGGTGTTTATATTTGTTTTCAGAGTATGTATGATTGAGTAGGACTGGAGTAGGACTGGTCAGGAGCAGAGACAGAAGGTAAGATGAAGTGCAAGTACATAAAGGAAAAAGAAAATGAAAGCTTTCTTGTCTGGAATTTAGTTCCTGAGAATACTGTGAAATGATCATGCATCCCTGGCAAGCCTGGGGGAGTGTTAGTAAAACTTGAACTTTATGGTGTCTTCAAGTTTTATTTTAGAACAATGCTATCAGGCCCCAGGGAAATCTCTGACATTGCATTTGTTGCAGGCATGTCCTCTATTATTGTTTAATTCTGCTTTTCAACTTCTAGTGTTAATGTTTAAAACATTACAATCCAAAAGACTTTCTGTTTGTGTTCTACAACTGGAGCTGTCAATCAGCCTGTTGTTATCAGAGGTTTGTTCCATAAATGTTAGACAACTGGGGCCCAATTATCCTATCTCTTATGCAGTGTGAATTTGACAAATAAAGGTGCAAGTTACAGTTAATCTTTCCTGAGCTGAGTGCAAGTTTCAGGAAGATGCTATCATAGTTTCAGAGGAGCCAGGGAGTTTCAAGACACATAAAAGATTTAAGGCTATCTGATATGTGGCCACGCTGGTCTTTTAGATAAGGTGTGGTCAGACTCATATCTTTCATTATTTTTCTCTCAGGTTTGGATTAAAAAGGGAAGAGCTAAAGCTTCTTCAGGTGACTCTTTCTTGATCTGCTTTATGGGAACTGCCTTGGTCAGCGATATTGGAATGCAAAGTATATTGCTAGAGTAGTAACACAGGATTCTTCATGGACTTGGCATATCTGTGTGATACACTTAACCTTCATGCAAGAGATGAGTGGTATTGCATTTAGGAGTTATGCTGGCAGTGTAATTGTAATAGGATTGTTTATTTAGGAAAGCTGAGCTTTTAGCAGCAACTGCATTGTGTAGTTAGGTGCTGGAACTAGGAACTTTCTGAACGGACTCATTCAGAAACACATTGTTACTTCTGTATTGAATGCAAAATGTGCATTTTTTTTTTTTTTTGTTTTAGTTAGTATTACCACTAATGTGGTGTCTGAGGAGCACACCAGTGAAAAAACACCACTCTGAAACAAAGGTACATACCCCGATTTAACAGATGCAATGCTGCTATTTAAGAAATGCTGTACCATAAAATAGGGTGATTCACATCTGCCAGTGCTTATCCGAGCCAGCTAAGATTTTCTGTCTCTTATATAGCTAATTTATTACAGATGATTATCTCTTACAGGGTTTAGGAAGACTTTCCCATTCTGCATTCAGTATTAATATGCTAAGCTTATCAGCGTCATGTTATGCTGTCAACTGCCCTTGCACTGTGCTATGAAACCTGGAAGTTGTTCATGTATGTCTGCAGATTTTGAGTTTCTCATAGGAATAAGTAAAACTACTAAAGAAACTAAAAAGATCTGGAAGAAGGTAGTATGAGAACATGGACAAATTCTTCTCTGTGCCATTCTGAACAGATACATGGACATTTCTCTTAATATTTTCGTCAGCCCCACTGACACCCCCTGATACCATCCAGATGTGTGCAGGGGTCTGAGATGCCAGCATCTTGTCTGCACATAATTGGCTTTTCCTGGTGGAGTACTTAGATCACGTTAAGGAGTTTTTGAGATCACTGTTTCAGTATCTACAGGGATAGATAGTTCCTCTACTGTTCCCTCACTTTTCCAGGTGAGTTCACAGTTTGCTGATACTTAGAGGCTTTTGAGGGAATAAAATACCTTAAATTTCAAGACACTGACTTCATGCCAGGACATAGTGATTTTACTTCACCACTATCTGAAATCTCCATGGTGTTGCTTATTGACCTGTTCCCTGGAGAAGAGCAGCTGTTGCTGCTCAGCCACATTTCTAGTTGCTTGAGACCTAACCCACTGGTACCAGCTGACAGCCTTGGATGCTGTCTTGCCTGTCTGCATAGTTATAGCATGCACGTAGCTCACACTGAAGTCAACATACCTGTATGTTTGGGTCCCACACTTATAAAAGAGAATGTAAATTTCCTTAATTTTTTTCCCTTTCTTTCTACACTTTCTTTTAATTTTTCCCTCCACTTCTTTCTATATACTCTTCTATGTGCCCTTTCTTTTCTCCAATGAGACCTGATTGCCCTGCACAGCATGCAGACATTAGGTAAAAGGTCACAATGTTCAGAGAAGAACATGAGGTTACCAAAGCATTAGTGTTAATACTGAGCAGACTTTTTTCCTCCATTTATCCTCCTGCACCTGTCTCCACTCTGATATCACAGTTCACTTTCTGGTATGTGTTTGAGGACTAAGATCCGCTTTTCTCTACATGATCTGTTTGTTCCCTGGGCTTTTTTGGTTTTGTTTTTATACAGACAAAAGCCTAATGATCCATGTATGAAAATCAGCTTCCTGCTCTGGACTGTAAGTGCCAGCTCTTTCCTGAGAGTTTGGCATTATCAGAATTACTGTTGATTACATACAAAAGCATCCTCTTGGTTGATGTGATGTTTGGATGGCGCTTTAATGATGTTGGTGTAAACAATTATTTAATGTATTATTATAAGGACTTAGCAGGTGCTTGTATGTGCTGGTGGGATTTTTCCAGCTATCTGCTTTATAGAAAAAAAGCAGCATGCTTCATTGTTAAAGGTATTCTGGAGTTTGGGCTCCCTTCTTCCTCTTTCCCACTCTGTTTTTCTCACTTTCCCTCTCTCTCTCTCTTTCATTTTTTTCTTTCTCTCTTGCAAGCATCTCCCCCCCTCCAGCTCCCGCCTCTTTTTTTTAACTTTCCCTCAGACTGAAAATGATGTTTGCTGCTTATGGGGTATTGATTGTGTATTATCAGCGAGGCTCACACATCGACAATTACATGTAGTGCCAAGGTAGCCGTGACAATGAGGACTGGTTGCCATGGCAGTGAAAGAGGCCTATTGCTGCTACCAGGCGCCTGCTCTATAGCGATAATCGTGCTGCTCATTTCATTTTAATTGAAATTTGAAATCATATTCTCTGAGAAGAAGCAAATGGACTTTTTTCTTTTTTTTTCTTTTTTCTCACCCACCACCAAAAAAAAAAAATGACAAATATGAAAGATTTGCACATTTCTTAAAGCAAAATATTACCTTCCTGGCAGTCAACACCTAAAGACCTAAGTCAATGCAGAGCTTTATAGAGGTAGTTTTTCAATCTTTTTCAGTCTTTTCCGAATTAATTCCCAATTTTCATTTTTCACTAGCCTTATGTTCCATTTGCTCTGCTGTGTTCTTTTTTTGGTACCAGCTGATCCAGATAGTCAGCTAGTTCTTCACAAAAGTCAGTTTGCTGTAAGCTACAAACTCAGGTTTGTTTTAGCAGTGAATAAAAGAGCTTGTCCATTATTATTCGCATAATTTGTATTAAGTTTCTTGTCTAGTATAAGCAAAGTTTTCCACTGTGTAAATTGACACAACTCAAACAATCACCATGAAAATGCTGTAATTCTTGTTTTCAGAGAAGTTGAAAATAGTGAAGAGGTGTAGGGGCAAGTTCTTTCTTGGGAGGGAGGAAAAGAATTTGAAAGCTTAACAGTAGTGAGAGAAGGGGATACAGAAAAGTATATCCTGATGGCAGGAAGTGCAAAGGGAAAAGTTCTCTCACTGATGTTAGTGTTGGGAGATGGATATTGCCAAAAGCTGATAAAAAGACAATTAGACACTCTTTTCTTGGGGCCTCTTAGACGAGGTTAACATTCTCAGAAGCTGAGAGTTAAAGTAAGATGCCTGCTTGCTTTCCTCTGCTTTTGGTTCTGCACAGCCTGGCTTTCCCGCAGGTTTTCAAGGTGGCCAAAACTTGAGTGTATATATTGAATCTACCACTGTTACAAATTTGCTTTCCTATTTGAAACCTATTTGAAACCTATTTGAAACCTATTTGATTCAGGGAGTCTCTCATATGTGAGCCAGTCTTGTCATCTAGTAATGATAAAAGTTATGTATCTTTTTATGTTGTACCTCACAATTGGATTTTGTTGTTGTTGTTGTTAAATGTTCTTTTGGTTCTGTTTGGACTCTTGTGGCTCTCCAAACCAGGAATGGAGCCAACAAACAGAGTCTACAGTTATAAGCTAATGTCTTTCAGATGCAGAGAAAATTTGTGTAAAAAGCACATTGTCATTTCCTGTTACATCCTCAGTTGATTCCTTTCCTAATAAGCATCTGATTTTTGGATGAACCTGAAAGGCAGTCTTCAAATTTGAATCCTAATTTTAAAAAAATTAAGGCTTGTTAGGGCTCTTCTTTCATCCAGAGTCCTTTGAGTTTCACTGCAAAATTAGGAGATTTTAGGATGGAAAGGTATTAACTGCTCACAGGTCCTCTGTGTCACAGCTCGGCATGTGTTGCTGTTGTGAAGGAGCCTGTCACTGGCTACTTTCTTTGTAGTAAATCATGTGGCCTTCCAACTCTTAATCAGTCTTTGCTACTGTTGGAATTGAATCTGAAGATCTGAATCTGCAGCATAACTAGGCATTTTAATGAGAATCTGGCTAGTGTGTGGTCAAGCTGAGAGTACCCCATTTCTTGCTGACCTCTGGTATTGCTAATCTCTGGCTTTCCATGAGTGCAGCAGCAAGCAGGTCTCCTGCATAGGTAGCTTTGTGATGTGGCTTTTGCATCTGAAGTTACACTAGGTGGTGTTTTCTTTAAACACTGATAAACTAGCTTTTACCCAGACAGATTCTAGAATTTTTTGCTGGTTTGTTTTTTTTGGTTTTCTTTTTTCATCTTGTTGGGGGGATTTAATAATTTGATTTTGTATATAAATGCCACTCTCTTAAATTAAACAGTTTTTAAATGGCTCATAGATTTTAGATTCTGCTCTGGGGCCAGATCAACACACACTGCCACCAAATGATACAGTGTGCTGATCCAGGTTAAACTTACATTGCTGGCATAGAGCTATTTAAAAAAAAAAATCTGAGTGGATTATTTGCAGAGAATGGCAATATTTATGCTAAATCAGATAGTATCTGTTTATTTTTTTCTAATTTATGTTGAAATGAACGTTATCTGTCCTCCCTTAGCCAGCTGAAAGCCAGTATAACCATAAAAACCAACACAAGCTCTGAATTTCATGCACTGGTCATTCAAAAGAAACTCAACTATCTGCTTGCTGCAATTTTGGATCACAGTTGATACTGCTGGGTAATCCCCAGATTGCACTGGCTAGTAGCAGTGTTTTTTGAAGGAAAGCCTTTACCCCGCACTTAGCACAGACCTGCAGGCACTGTGCTTGCTGTGAGAGTGGGTTCTGACCCAGGGAAAGTACAATGTTTCTGGGGTTCCTCTCACTGCAGCAGCCTGACTTTTTTTGTGGAGGTTTCCTCTCCAAATGCTGCCCAAACCTCAGTCTGATCAGTGTGTGAGGTCCGACGCGCTTTCAGCCTGAAGTGTTATGCTTTGAGCCTGTCTGCTGCAGCCTGCATTGGAAATGTCTGTCTGTAGGTAGATCTAAGGCCCTAGAGGGATTTTGAAGCCATTACTGGTGGCAGGGCTGAGATTAAAGTAATTAAAAAAACCCAGCTGAAGCAAGTGGTTAGAGAGGTGCATAAAGCGTGAGGTAATATTAAAGCTGGAAGATGATCAGGGAGGGAAGTGGAGGTCCATTTGTGCCAGGAGTTTTAACAACCTGCGCTCTACATTGCATATCCAGACATTCTGCTGCCCAACATTTCCCAACCTCTTCCCCAAATCCTCACAGACCAGCAGAGTTCTTAATTAAGTGTCAAAGAATTGATTAGCCAGAGCTCTTATGTGGCAATTTCATTGATGAAACCATTTTGTCAGGCCGCCTGATATAATTAGACCAAACAAGATGTGAAATCTTCGGTGTTTTGGGCTACAGCCCAGTAATTATTTAATTTGTAATAAAAAGGAGCTGGGGAGGGAGATGGGAGGTGGAACAGCAGCAGAAGTAAAAAAAAAAGAGAAGGAAAAAAAGTTTACAAAATGTTTTTCTTCCCCTCCCTCCCCACTGTTCTTTCCTCTCGTGGGAGTTTGAGCATTTGCAGAAAGCTGCTTAATGTCTGTGCAAAGGGAGCCTTGGTGAGCTGTCAGCACTTGTCCATTCCTCTTGAGACATAATACCGCCTTCCTTCCAACTCATCAAGCTGCCAGGCCTGATTTATACATAGCTAAACATACGACTGCTGTTGGGGTGATCATCATTACTGAGATTGCGCTGTTCATTTTCTAAGATGCTGCTAGTGTGTCTGGAATCAGAACAGAATCATATTTTTGACAATAATTAGCACTTGTCTGGCAGTTTTCTGTGGATGTTTGTGCTTTATGGAAGAGAGCCAATACATGCCTATTTTAAAGGTGGAGAAACTGAACTTCAGAGGAGGAGTTGGTGTAAAGTGATTGGAGAGGAAAGGGACACCTGGGAATCAGACCAGAACTCCTAACTGCTATCCTAGGCCCCACAGTACAGGCCCCATGTTTTCCATTCTGTGGAGAGCATCAGGTTTTCTCTTCCTTCCCCACCCTTAGGTGATACAGTGGCTGCGCTACCGTTAGCACAGTACCGTAATGGGCTGCTTCCTCATATTCCTGGCTTCTCCATTCTTGCCTGCTGCACTGACTCTTTGAAGGCCCCTTTTTGCTACAGCACACTTCCTAACGTTTGATCCTGAGTCCTAAAGGCTTTCATACAGTAAAATAAGTGAGGGGCATTATGTAAGCAGAATGTACAGGTACTCCAAGTTCCTACTTCCAAAACCTGGAAGGCAGCAGGCTGCAGTCTCTCCATAGGACTTTTACTGTAGAAGGTGACCGCACAGCAAACCCACAAGATAGCTGAGAGCTCAGAAGCCTTCTATCTGTCTTCTATTTTATCCAATTTGTTAGCTGCTTTCCTGAGCTACTTCTAGCTGGATTTTATGAGGGCTCTTCTTGGTGAGTTGTTTTTTTTTTAATGTGTTTAGGTTTTTCCTTTCATTGCAAGAACAGGTGATAAAAAACTCCACTTTAATAACAGAAGGAAAATATTCCCATGTGCTACAGGTTGGCAACAGAAAACCAGGAAAAGGAAGAGAATACAAAAGAAAATTTAGTAATCAAATGAAAATCACATTCCCAAGATGTTGCACGCCTTGCAGTGCAAACTTTTCTTCCTGAGCTGTGATTACTGGATGATACCTCTAGCCCAACTCCAACCCCCGCAAACCTTCCTTATGCTATTACAGAACAAGCACGTGCTGCCTTCCTCCTCTTCCTCTGTACCACCCTTTTCTTATGTTCTTTTCTTGAGGGAGAAGTAGATGTATAGTGAAAAGAAATGCGACTGACAGAATCAGAGGCTGAACAGAAATATCAGCTGAGTTACAGAGGATAATAAGTTAGAACAAATCCCATTGTGCGTTTCTGCAAGTGATGCATCGTTCTCCTAGAGGCAAGTGACTGCCATATTCCTGTCCTTCCATTTTCCATAGGGCAGGGAATATTATGTTGTCTGACTAGTGCCTGAAGCAAAAGCGGAAGGTGAAAGGTGTATTTATATGAACAGCAGCCATAGGAAGGCTAGAACAAAATTATTGAGCTAAGAGAAGGTGATGGGTAGGCCAAGCTGCAGGAAGAGCAATGTATTGCATCTGCCCTTTTGCGTTGTTCCACAGAGCAAGGTCTGTGCTGATTATTAAGGCAGGGGGCAAAGCCCCTGTGGAAATCCAAATCTGATCTCTGTCATAGTGAAATCTAATATCCACCAGTAACTAGGTGCTAAGGAATCTCCTTGGAGAGCCCAGGTGTGGAAATACATGAGAAGCTGCTAGGATGCAGTCGTAAGAACAAAAGTCTAAAGACTGTGAGGATGCCACTCATTGTCCTTTAGAGGAGAGTGCTTTTCACTGAGCTGTGGCCACAAGCATAGGAATCTGAAGATTCTGTGGATTATGTATGGGCTGTGGCTATGCAATTTATTGGGATACAAGATCCACCCTTTCAAAGGCTATAATTAGTTTCTGGAACTGGTTGAGTGGAGTTTATATATCTTTGGGTGTATGTATACCTATATTTATATACATGCATGCACACATACATAGAAAATACATACAACAGCTGTTGAATAGTTCTGAGGGGGCTGGATCTGCTGAATGCCATTTCTGTGGCTTCCTTGTAGCGATTGTGTAGTGGGACATTCCATCTGCTCATGAGTGCTTGTCTTGTGCAGTCATGCCACTGGTTTATCACAGGACACCCCAGAATATCCTGATGTGATTGCATGTTCATGTGGTACCATGTTCATGTGGTACCATCATATGATGTCCAAAAGCAATACTTTCATGCTGTGTGATACAGCATCAGGACAGGAGAGGGGTGGATTTTTTCACCTGCCCCAAAGATGAAAAATCAGAGCCTTCTTGCTCCTTGTGTTTATAGCGTCACAAATTCCTTAAACATGAGGAATAACATAAAAGTTACTTTCTTCGTTGTTCTCTTCCTCACTTTCTGCTGCCTGCAGGATACATTTCCTAACTGTCACTACCACTTATCTGCTGGAATGGTGAAATTTTGACTCTTTATTAAAGAGCTGAGGTCAGTGATGAGCATGACTCTGGTCTCCAGCCACTGCCCCAGTGTTCATACTCTGCTTTTTCTCTAGTTTCGTAAGCCCTTGTGCACTTCCTACAGTGTGTCAAGTAATGTTTGCTTTTTTCTCTTTAGGAAAGTGAAGTGTATAGATCAAATGTTCAAAGCCATTAAAAGTATGTTAAACCAGGGACATCACTGATGTGGGACATTAATGAGGGACAGCCTGTGGTGTTTGTGAGTATTGATTCTAGTGTTAGGTGGCTGTTAAAAACATTAAACATCTGATCCATACTTTTTACCAGCCTAAGCAGAGTGGGGATAAACATCTGAGCACACACTAAATGGCAAGACTTTGATGTTGCTTTTGTGGGCATTGAACCTAGGGGATGCATTTCTCTTTCCTGTGTTCCCTGTAGTTTGACACTCAGTGCAAAGAGCTATGAGTTTATGCCTGCTTGGCATGGAAGGAGCCATAAGGCAGCATGGTATGGAAGGATCATCCTGTTTAATCACCTGAGTGATAGAGTAAGAACCTCTCAACATTTTTGCAGAACTTCTTTACCTTCTGTCATCTAGGTAATCATAATGGATTTCCAATGTGGAAAGCCATAAAGTCTTTCTGGTACCTTTTCTAGTATTTCTGGCACCTTTTCTAGTATTTCTGGCTAATGTTTGGACAATTGAAACAGTGTTGTGTTTTTGGTTTCTTAGGCAATTCTTGCTTCCCACTTTCAATAGTGACTGTATTGTCAGCTGCAAATATGGGAGAATAATAGGGAAGAACCCAGTATGTCTTCTAACATCTAAAACATTTGGTTTAAGCATTGGGACAAGAGATAGGAAGGTCTTCCCTTTTCTAATGAACTGTTTATTTGTAAATAGCTTCCTTTACCAGTTCAAAGAAGAATCTGTCAGCTGTGTCATAACTCCTCTCCATTGATGAAGGTTCTCTCTTAGTTCAAGAACAAAGATAAAGACATGTCATACAGTGTTTTGAATTTGCACATAATAAAATATATGGTTTCTGCCTCAGCAGTCTTGTGATCTAAATCTCATTCCTGCTGTTGCTGTGGAGCTGTGAGATGGCCATAGGGTACAGGGGAGTGCCAGCCTGGTGGTGGCACAGCTGTTGTGTTATTCTGCCTCAGCTCCTTTGCCCAAGCCTGGTTTAGACTGCTTGGTCAGAAGCTGTCACTGTGGAGCCTAGACAGTGATGGGATTCCTGTGGGCGCAATATGTTCAAGCTGTGAGTTGTCATGTCTCTCATAATGACTGACAGCTTCAGGTGATTAAGAGAAAGTGTTGTCAGGCTTCATTGGTAGGCCAAGAAGGATAGTGGCTATACTTGGAGGCATATCTGGAAAGGACAAAGTATAGACACCTGCAGGGAAGGGTGAAGGGGAAAGCCACTCAGGCATTTGGAGGTCTGTTTATTTTTCTTTGCTTGAGAGCAGATTTGGGTGTTTTCAGAGTGGAATTGATGGGGAGAGGGGAAGTAGGTCTCTGGAGCCGTTCTGAGGCATGAGCTGCAGGGAGGACACCGGGAGTCAGTGAACATGAAAAATGGATGCAAAGTAGAACAGTCTTTCAGAGATGGTTTTCATTATGTGGAATCAATGATTCAGGTGTGTCAGGTAAAAGACAGGCCTTTAGTAGCAGTATGTATTTTCTGTATCTTGAGCTGCAAAGTAGAGCCAGGTTAAATTAAAAATATTTTAAAAAGGACACAAAACTGTTTTCCTTCTCTGGATTTTGTACCTGCTCAGATTTTGCTTTATGAGAAACCCTTACAAAACAGGCACTGTAGGTTTGCATGAAAATGGTGCTGAGGGCAATTATTTACAAAGCTTCTGAAGGAAGTTTGCTTTTACTTAGAAAGTGACTTGTTTTTACTAAGAAAAGATGCACTTTGAGGGTGGCAGTGTTTATGTTTTGAAGAGATGGGACCATTTTTAACATGCTAATCAGGACAGGGGGGTGTGGGGAGATGAAAATGATGCCAGTTTTAGGAGTCTGGTTTTGTACATTTGCCATAATTTCTGTAGACGAGTAAGGTGACATTGAGCAGTGACTGGCCTCTCTGTTGCCGCACAACTGAGCATGGTTCATGGTGCATTGGCCCAGCTCCACATGACTGGTGTCTCTAATGTGTAGAGCAGATCCGTGCAGAGATGTTCTTTTCTCCTCGCAGCAGTGTTGTAGTATCCATATAGAGCTGTTGGTCTCTGCCTCTCAACAGGGACACAGTGCTTTCCAGATGTGCTGCTTCTGACACTGATACTTGGATACAGCCAGTTCTTGGCTTTCTGAAAGACACTTTTACCTCTACTGCTTTTATTTCTGGCTATATTGTAGGGCTTAGTTGCATGCTTCACATTTTGAGAGGATACATACATTGAAGCATGTGAAATATTCTTCTAACAGGCAGGTAGGAAGTCTTGGTTCCAAGAGGTTGTGGTTAGGATTACAAAAATACTTTAGTGTTCGCAGTAGAGCTTAAGTGATGCTGAAAACTGTGCTTAGGCAGCATACATGCCTTGAACACTGGACATACATGCTTTTTTCCAGTGAAATTTTACTAAGGGATTTTGTACTCTACTCCTGTGTGCTCCCAGAAGTGCTGCTGACCTAGCTGCACTGAATGCCTGCATAGTTTTCTGTTGTCTAAGCTTTTTGGGTGTCCTTGTGCCTAATTCTTTAGGTGGAGATAATGGGGTGGGAGAAGAATGGGATAGGCCACATCAGTGGGTGTGCTTTTTAGGCGCTGTGCACCTATTGAAGCCTTTGAATTTCTGCCTTTAAGCTCAGAAAGTTTTCCTGCTTCCAGGCACTGTGTAAATACAGCATTGACAGTCCAAGTCCTCTGTCTCTGAGTCCCTTATTCTGGGTACTGCAGAGGCTCATACTTAGGAGCCCTTCATCAGCCCTGGACTGCTAGATCTTTGGACTGTGTATGTATGTACTAAGAAAGTGACCTGTCGTTTATCAGTGATTGTCATCAGTTGGTCTAATCCCCACTCAACCACTGTCAAAAGCAATTTTACTACTAATGAACATGGGACAAGTGGTTTCCAGTAGCTGCCAGCTACTGCCAGCTGTGATTGAAATCTGGTAGACTATGATCTCAAGCCTATTTGCTCAAACAGCAATGGAAATAATTTTTAACCCTTTGTGACTGCAGAATTAGAACTGCAGGAGAGAAAAATTAAGACACATTTGGAATATTTTTCACTTTTATTAAAGTCAACAAAACTTTGAGAGAAGACAGATATCTTCTTTCATGGCTTACATGTTCTTGTAGAATTGTTTAAAGTCCAAAAGTGCATCCTTTATTTCATATGATGTATGAGCTGGAAAGGTGTATATTTTGTATCACAGTCTGGGTTTACATTATTGGCAATTAGGGAAGGAAAAAACAGCACTTTTACTTGAACACTAAGTGTACGTGATATGAGGTCCGTAATGGCATTTTAAGTAAGCTGCTTTCCTAGCATGATTGTACTCTAAATTATTTTAAATAACATATAAGGAGAGATCAGTTCTGGCAACTTTAACAATAGAAGGAGGTTTTTCAAATAAAGTCTTTGTCAACTTTTATGATAGAGATCAGCTGGAGAAAAAACATCACAATTGCACGTGACTTACACTTTGAAAACATTTAAATACTTTTTGCAACTGTCTTTTACACAACAGAACTGTTCTCACGGTCTGTGCGTGCAACATGCATATTGGCAACGCCATATGCAATATATTGCTTACTGTAAGGCCAAAGCTACCGCCAGTCCATGAGATTTGCCCATCAGAAAGGTCTGAGGCCCAGAGCAGCAATGCAGTGGCAAGAGGAGCTGTATGGCTCTGCAAGTCTGTGTTTTCAGGTCTGTGCTAGCCTTCAGGATCCACGCGCTAATGCTTGCCTCAATGAACTGATGTTTCTCAGGGAAGTTGTGTTTGTGCTGTGCATATATAGCAATTAAAATTCACCCTCCTCTAGCTTTCACTGTCACTGCTAGGTCTGGTAATTAATCAAGACTCTACTGTGGCCAACTCTTTCTTATTTTCCTTTCCCCTTTTGTGAAGTAAGTAATGAAGAATGATGTCTTCACTTCTTCACCTCCACATCTCCAACACTTGAACTAGTCCCTTTGACAAGCAGCCTGCACCAGGGAGAAAGTGCCACAGATGACAAATGTGGCTTTAGAGTTTGGCAAGCATGAGGTTGGCTTTGTGACGCGTCTCCATTTGCCGCCATCAATCTTTCTCTGTCAAAGTCCATTTTATCCTGTCATTGTTGCTGTTTGTTTCATATTATGCATCAAGTCCTGCCTCTGCACAGGCTGTCTGGAGACTGTACTTGCTCAGCACACTAGGAAAAAACCTCTTCTAACCAGTGGGGCAAAGTGCCATAACAATGGTTAATAGGGTTCAATGCTGCAGGTCTGAACTGGCAATTAAGAAATAAGACAGAGAAGATGTTCTCCCTGAATTTCTGATTCTTTTCTAGCCCTGCTCTCAATCTTCTTTCCCTGAACAATAAAGTTAAAAGAATCTTGAAATCAAGGCACAATCTAAGGTCTGCTGTAGAAACCAGGAGGGGTTGAAGGTTTTCTTCCTCTTTCACACGAAAAGGTTAGGTTTTTAAAATCTAAGATATCATTGTAAAAACATCTGCTAATCATTCATAATTTCTACCCAAGCATCATAGCTCAGGCGATTTCAAGTCATCTAAGAATTAATCTTCAGAATCCTTCTGAGGCAGAAACCAACATCATCCTTCTCATATTTAAAAGGAAGGGAAACTGTGGTACTGGAATGGGAAGAGACTTCAGATTTCATGAAGAATCAGTGGCCAGTCTGGAATGGAAAATGAGGTCTGTCAAGACTACGGAGGTATTCTAAAGGCAACAGTTAACTGAAGTATAAGGAAATAAATTGTATAATTGATCCGTAGTGCCATTGCAATGTAAGAATGCATTTCCATGAAAGAACCAGATCTTCTAATCTGTTCTTTATGAGGATCCTTGGTTTTAAGTTCACTTGCTAAGGCAGCTGTGTTTTTGGGAGATTTTTGAAGAGGAGGTCATGATTTGATATGCAATGAACACATTGACATAGGCTAAAATGAATTTAATTGCTTTCTAGTAATTTGAATTATTCAGAACTGTTAATTTAATAGAATAACTTCACAAGATCAGAGAGCTGGTTATTTCACACTGGTGCTATGTAATTAAATATGTTATGAGGTTCCAGAGAAGATGCTGCATAAGCTGAAAAAAGTATATCTAATTCTCTGTACATCTAAAAAGCCTAAAGAGGAGATCTAGTTAATGTCTAGTATTTCCTCAGGGCAACCACTGCCCCAACTCTTGTTTTAATGATGAGTTCACAAGGCAAGACTTGACATAGACGAACAGGCACAAATGCATTAATTGTGACCATAACCTCTAACTTTGCCCTTGAAGAATTAGTCTCTTCTCTTTTCACTGAAACTCTAATGGAGAGGAGGAAATGTCACAGAATGCATCTATTTCTGCCTCATAATAACAGAAAGGAAGAAAAAAAACCCTCAAACCCAACAAACAAACAAACAACAAAGGGTGTGAAAGCACTGATTGAGGCTGCTCTTTCTGAATGTTTAAATATCTTCTGATTACAAGCATATTCTACATATTCAAACTCAATGGAAGGTATTGAGACCTATTTTCTCATAAGAATTTATCTCGCTTCAGTTTCCAGCACTCAGCTAATTCTTGTTACACTGTTTTCTGTTAGGTTAAAAAACCCTTTTAACTCTCAGTGTTTTCATCCATTGAACATGTCGATTCTTCCATGCAAATCATCAAGTTGACTGTGGACATATTTGTATTGTGTGATGTAGGATGGTGCTCAATGATTCCACCTCTAAGCTGGTGGAAGCAGTCCAGTAAATCCGTGTATGATGCAAGGATTATGATAATACTTCTGTAATACTTGGCATGCTCAGAGCTTTGAGAGAGTTTTTTTTTTAAAAGCTGAAAAGACAGGAGCAGTGATATGTCTTCATAAGGATGATAAGTGTTGTACCTTCTTTCTTTGTAAATCTGATTCCTAAACCTTTGCTGACCTTTATATACGATTACCTGTCCTCTATGAATTGCGAGTGTCATGAACGCTGTTTCCCGTATATTTAGAATGTACTTGACAATATGTAAACTAGACATGCAACATTCAGAAACTGGCTTTTTTCCTCTGTTCTAATTCTTCAAGCATATGGCCTCATACGGTAAATACAACCTACCATGTGCCAGAACATACTGTGTGTGTGTGTGTGTGTGTGTGTGTGTATATATATATATACACACACACACACACATTGAGGGACAATCTGTCGTTTTTCTCCTTTCAGTGAAAGCATTCTTTGCTTTTCAGGTCTCCTAAGGGAGTCAAACAGTTACATGTGGATTTATTTGAACAAACTAAATATGGACAACTTGAGTAATTCGTGACTAAGTAGGTATGAAATAATTATTTAAAATCAAGGAGTGAGAAGTGTTGCTTACAGTAAACCATAGCAAGAAAAGGTATAACAAAGGAAAAGAGGAATCTTAAGGAAAGAATCTTCAGCTGAATATGGCAGAGGGAAAATCTCATGGCAGTAAGATCTACCATGTGTAAGTGGTGGTATTTTTACTGATTGTTTATTCACAATTGGACAAAATTGCTGGATAATTCTTGTTCATTGGTACACAGTACTATAATTACTGTGTCTTGCAGGGATTCTGCCCTAGCCTAGGCCAAAGTACAGAATAATGTTCTTGCTGATTGTTATATGAGGTTGTAAAGAAGGTATTTAGCTGTTGTGGAAGCAATACTGAATTGTTCCTGTTATCACCCATAAAGACAAGCGTCCTGCCTGGCTGGCTTCAACAGCAGTCAGGAAGTGGCTTTGACCAGGCCTGCTGTGAGATGACAGCATTTGGATGCTAGCATCTGACCGTAGCTCTTGACAGTAGTTAGGATACAGCTTCTGAACATGTTCACTGAGAAGTGCTGACAGTGCTTGGGAGGTGGTTCCTGACAATGTTTCCTGTGGGCATTGACATCAGTTAGGACCTAGCAGTAGCTTCAAGGACCATTTTCTGATGAATTACAAAACATGAGTAGTTGTGGACTCAGATTGTTAATACCAGACTAGAAGCAAAACATGATCTCTTTCCTCTGGTTCCATGAGTTGATGAGCAAAGCTGTACAACAATTATCTCGGCTGAGAATGCACTGAAGTGAGGATTAGCAGTGTTGCTTCCTTCATTGAAAATTGAAAGGAGGGAGGAGAAGAGATGGTGACAGACAGACAGATCTACTCACCTCTCTTGTTCTACGTGCACTGCAACAAGAACAATACACTTTTCCTAAGTGGTAGAATTGTACAGAATCCCACATTTTCAGTGTATGAATAAGATGGCATAGAGTTTCTGTGCGAGCTGACATGTCATTAAAGGGAGAGGTTTCACCTTCTGAATAGGTTCTCCTGAGGCTTGTCTCAGGGATATTTAATCTTTGTTTTGTCAGCTATTTTTTTCCCCATGAATTCTTTCTCTGTGGCGATATGCAAAGTGTAGGGAAAGAGGTAATGTTATTTATCTGCTATGGTTCATGAATTACTGTGGTCTGTGGAATCAGTAGGCTGGAGAGCACTAGTGTGCTTCTTGCTCTGTAGTTTTCTCCATATTTTCAACAAAATAATCTGGGATGTACTTTTTACTGCAGCCTTGTTTTTACACTCTCTGTGACTCTGTTCCAGCTTGACAGGCTCATGTGTGAATGTGAGTCATTGTTCTCTAGAAGATGCTACACATTGTTCTCAATCTAATTTTATCTTTGGTCCTTATGTAATGTAATGACTGGTACCTCCCAGGTGGACAAATGCCAACAGTGTTTGCTCCAAAACTCTTTCCACTGAAATGTGAACCTTATTACTGAGAAACAGATCCCTCTGTGGCATGCATCAAGCTGGGCAGGCAATTTAAGGTTTTAAAGATCACTGCTATGGCCAGTGAAGTTCTTTATGCTTCTGTTCATTTTTGGCAACTCTTTCTTTATTCATATTGCAGCTGCCTAATGCTACTCACTGGGGAAAACATGTTGCAAAGATGTGGTTGATTTCCCAAAACAATGCTATTCTAAAAATAATTTGAGAGAAGACAGGTTGAGATGATCAATGGACAGGGACAGTGCAGATTAAGGTGACAGTTTCAGCCATGGTGATCTGCTATGGCCATAGCACAATAACCTTGCTGAAACAGAGATAATAACAAATACTTGCTCCTTTAATAACTGTCCCAAAAAAAAAAAAAAATCCTTACATTAATGTCATGGGTTCAGCAGTAGCAGTCATTTTTTCTCCTTCTTGGTGGCTGGTGCAGCATTGTGTTTCTAACTTTCAGCCTGAGAACAGTACTGATAATACCAATGTTTGTAGCTACTGCT
>WYDI02006906.1:10473-34454 GCA_009867235.2 Psittacus erithacus
GGGCAGAGAAGAGATTCAGAGCAGCCCTGTGGAGAAGGACTTGGGGGTGTTGGTCGATGAGAAACTGAACATGAGCCAGCTTCAGTGTGCGCTCACAGCTCAGAAAGCCAACTGTATCCTGGGCTGCGTCAAAAGGAGCGTGACCAGCAGGTCGGAGGAAGTGATCCTGCCCCTCTACTGTGCTCTTGTGAGACCTCACTTGGAGCACTGTATGCAGTTCTGGTGTCCTCAACATAAAAAGGACATGGAACTGTTTGAGCAAGTCCAGAGGAGGGCCACGAGGTTGATAAGGGGTCTGGAGCACCTCCGGCTGTGAAAATTTGGTCTATTCATCCTGGAGAAGAGAAGGGTGCATGGAGACCTCATAGCAGCCTTCCAGTATCTGAAGAGGCCTACAAGAATGGTTTAGAGGGACTCTTCCTCAAGGACGGTAGAGATGGGACAAGGGGGAATGGGTTCAAACAGGGGAAGTTCAGGTTAGATATAAGGAGGAAGTTCTTTACTGTATGGGTGGTGAAGCACTGGAGCAGGCTGCCCAGAGAAGTTGTGAATGCTCCATCCCTGGCAGTGTTCAAGACCAGGCTGGACAGGGCCTTAGGCTGCAGGGTCTAGTGTGAGGCATCCCTGCCCATGGCAGGGGGGTTGGAACTATATGATCTTAAGGTCCTTTCCAGTCCTAACGATTCTATGATTCTGTGATTCTATGATTAAATATAAAATGTAGTCTCAGACCAAGGATATTGTGTCTGCAAGTGTACATCTCCAAGTCTCCTTAATTCTCCTAAATCTAATATGTGGGACTATGGTTAGAAGAAAAAAAAAAAAAAGAGAACTTAAAAATCAATAGTTGTAAGTAACTGTAAAAGCATTCTAAACCAAGTGGCCACTTACTACTTGCTTTATTCTGTCACCTCATCGTTGGAATATTACATTTATGTAATTCTTGCCATAATTCATACTGTTGGATCATTAAACATGCTTTCAGTTATTGCCAAGCATAATTGTGAGCTGCTGAAAGCATTACTGCTTTGCAAATATGTATTTCTTCATAGATGGAGAACAGGGTTTTCTTCCATGCTCATTTGAATATCACTTATGAGAGAATTTCAAATAATGCATTTTAGAGGGAAGATAGTGAAAGGACTGCAAGCAGCAAAAATTAACTAACAGAAGCATGATTGCTGAAGAACTGCTGCAGTATATTCTTTTTGTGTGGTAGAGGTTTTACAATATTTACTTTATATGATAACAGTTATAAGTAGAATTCTATGTTGTCTGTTCAGCCTATTATGCAGATGGTGCTTGATTAAAATCTATTTTAAACTACAGCGATTACTGCAAGATAGTGTGCATAAAACAGCTCTCCTAGCTCCATTAAAGGCTTTGGTACTATTGCAGTTTATTTTAAATATGCTTATAGACATTTTCCAGCTTCTCAAGGGACATTTAGATATCAACGATGTGCCTTACTTGATAGTTTTAAATCCTACACTAGATATTTTTGTGATCTATTATGTGTGCAACATGGTTAATGTACACTTTTTTAAAGTGAAAGATTATTGCTTTCTTGTGATAAATAAGTTAAATACATCACCATAATTAAGCAATAAGCCATGACAGTAGGTGGATTACCATGAGCTAACTACACCTCCAGGGACTTTGAAGCACAAGTCTATGCCTAGCAGAATATATGTTTTTTTTATTTTACTTCCCATCTGTCTCTGCTTTGGTGGTTAGAAGTGGAGTCTCTGAAGCTGATAGACTGATGGGAGCATAAGGTAGGCCATCATCTCAGCCATTTGTAAGGTTATTAGTATTGGAATTCTGGTATTTTTATTTTGTTATTTTCATATAAGACAAACAGAATTTCCCTTGTGAGTACTCTCTTTCAACAGTGGGGTTTTGAGGTCTCTTGATCATTCAGGTTGGAGAATAAGATTTTAGAGCTGTTTTCAGAACAGCTTACCAGAAGATGTCTTATGCAAGTTTCTGCAGCATATCACCTAGCTTAAGGGTAGTTTAAGTAATGTAATATTTTAATACACAGAAAACTTTTAAATCTTATTAGTCCAAAGTACTCTGAAAAGAGGCAAACTTTAGCAAATAATGGAGATAAAATTTTAACTCTAGCCCAAATTATTGACAAGCCTCGTTGCTCATGGAGTTTGCATACAATTGTAGGAAGACTTTGGACTGATATTGCCAAATTAGCTAATTAATTAATTAATTAGGGAGCCTTACTTAATTACCATTTCTATGGTAGTTTTGTGTACCATGTAGAATGAAATAATAGCAAGAGACTTAAAGTTGGATAACTTAGTAATGAATAGCACACTGCTTTTATTTTTCCATATTTTCCAAATGCTGCCATTAGACTCCCTGTCCATTAACCTTGTATTAAATATGCATCTATTGTAACATAATGCTCAGGAAACAAGCAACTTCATTTTCAAATCATGGTCATCACTTTGTTGCTGTGCTTAGTAAGCTACAGAGATCCAGACTGTTCACTGTCATCACCTGGCCCTGTGGGATACCACACAGGAATGTACATAGAAAAATAAAGAAGTTTTTTGCTCAAAATGAGAATTTCTACCCGTTTTCCTCATACAGTTGCAGTGATCTGAACACCTGTGTTCTTCTGTGCCACTTATTAAAAAGTAATATTAGATGTGCATTATTAAAAAATAATAATAGAAGGATGTGATAAAAGCTGTGCCTTAGCCTAGTGTCTAACCTTCTATGCTCTGGATATTCTGCTTCAAAATGCTTATGATGGACAGGACTCTGTCCATGCCAACACGGGAAAAAAACCTTTGAACCCTCTGGTATGATCACACATGATGGCTAGAGGTATAATGAACTAAGTGATCATACCAAGAGGAGGTACTTCACCACGGAGTACCAATCTGTTGAAGAATCAGGACTGTGTCCCTTTATATGCTTCTATGTCACGTAGGTGCTTTGGTGATTAGGGTCTCTGAGCTAGTCAATGGCAATGTGTAGTTGCATTTAATGGTTGCAAAAATGCACATGTGCATGGTTTTTTTCAGGTGATACACAACTAATGCACATACTCTTCATATAACATTCCTCTTTCACTCTTTCGTTTTGACATGGGCAGAGGAAAAAACTATGCAGCTAAATCTAGGTGGATCAGAACTGGTCCTCCAAAGGGGTCTAAACTGTCTGTACTGGTAAAGCTTTGTTTCTTCAGATTTTAATTAGAAGGCAGTAGAGGGATGTCAGTAACTTCAAATGTTTTATTCACAATCAAGATTCTCTTCAAATTCCCTGGAAGTTGTACTACTAGTTACAATAAAAATTAATTTGAACAGTAGCCTGGGATAGTTCTGGGAAACAGTAAGGATAAAAAAAAAGGTAGAAATGACAGTGTTCTTCCTCTATGTAGGTGGTTCATGTGGTTGAACTGGTGGTCAGGCTATAATGAAACTAATTTAATTTCAATCATTAGATGCATGTTATAGCCATTAGCAATAAAACTTAGAAAAGGTGAAAAGATGACCAAGTGAACCATAAATGGGATTATAGCAATTATATGAAAGCTAAATATAAAGCACTTTGAGGGGAAAAAATACATAATCTGAAATACTTACAAGGCATTTTATACATGTGATGAAAGTAGACTGTGTCAACAATTGGATTGTCAAAGATGGCAAGTAAAATTCCATTTTTGCATGCAAAATGGAAAATCTTTTTATCACAGAAGATTTAACAATAGGTCAATAGATGGGCTGAATTAAATTGGCTTTTTAAATAGTACTTTTCTAATTTTATGTTCCAGGTCAACGGTGGAGAGAAAAGACCTGCTTCAGATATGGGAAAAAAACCCAAAACTCCCAAAAAGAAGAAGAAGAAGGACCCAAATGAGCCACAGAAGCCTGTGTCAGCCTATGCATTATTCTTTCGAGACACTCAAGCAGCCATCAAGGGCCAAAACCCCAATGCTACTTTTGGTGAAGTCTCTAAAATTGTAGCTTCAATGTGGGACGGCTTGGGAGAAGAACAAAAACAGGTACAAAATGTGCTGTAGCTCAGAGGCTTTGTTTCAGGAAAGTGTTATCAGGGTCATCTAAGCACTGTAGCTAGTTTCTTTTGTTTGCCAGGATCAGACTTGAATAAGTGCCCTTGCAGGAAAATGATTTAAAGAGCCTGAGATAAGGAAAGTATAATTTCATTTCTTCTGTATGAAATCACTAAAGAGGGTTTTGGGATCATTTGGTTGTTTTTTTTTCTTTAGTTTTGGGGTGTGACACAAGCTTTAGGATTATGTTTAGAATTGTTTAATGCAAAATTGGTGGGCCTAAGATTTTGTGATGGTATTGCCTTGTCTATGACAGTGTGGTGTCAGAGAACCTTGCTGCTGGAACTTGTATCTGCAGTGGGAGCTGACAACTGGGAGCTCCCAGCTGTAGATGGCCCCACAGTGCCAGAAGGGGAGCTGGTCTCACATCTTCTCCTGATCCACGTAGCTTTTATGAAAGGAATTAGAGATGTGTTGACCCAAAGAGACCAAGGGCAGATCCAGGTAAATCAACAGTGTTCTGGGGTATCATCCAGCATACATGTGGGCTATGGAAATCGCATCCCATAGTTACTTCCATCTTTTATGGGAAGGCCTTGGTTCTGCAGTGAGGTCAGCAGAACTGGATCTCAACCTTTGCAGAAATCCTTCTAAGCCAGTCAGATGCTACATAAAACTGGCCTAATGTAAAACTCATGTGATAACAGTTGGCAAATTCCATTCATCCTCTCTGTAGTATACCATTGTTTTTCTGTTGTTTCTGGTTGCATTTTTACTAACTGGCAGCAGAATGGATTGGGTAGATAAATGGAAACTTCAAGAAAGAAACAGATATGGAGGGGAAGAATGTGCTGAGTGAGAGAGTTCTGTGAGCTGCAGGAGACCTGGGTGGGGGTTGATGTCAGCACAGAAAGAGGAAAACTGTACTGGGACAAAACTGCATCTCTTTCATTCACACTGAGCATATTATTATTACAGAATTATAGTTAATAAGGACAAGAATTCAATGGAAAATTTTGTTATGATTTTTTTGGTAGGTAAAATCGTTTGGACTTGAAAAAAAAAAAAATGTTTACTTTGCCAATAACTAGATGTTGGAGGTACATCTAGATCCCTGTCAAAGATAACGGTGTAATAAGAGTCAAGATTTGGCACTTGCTGACTAACTGGAAAAAAAAAAAGGCTTACTGTAGCTAGTATCCCCCATTGAATAAGGTCAGTGTTTGGAAGGTTTAGCTGGAGGTAGGGTTACTTTCTGAATGCAGGGACCAGAGAAGTTACTTCACCTGGTGCATTAAGGTTGTTTTCTATTGTCTCTTCTCCCTTTATAATATGTCCAGCAAAGGCCAAGATTATGTCCTTGATCTGACAGACTGTTTAGACCTTCCCAGTCCTTCCCAGACCTATGACAGCAATTCTGTCATAGTCAGACATTAATTTTTGTGACCATGATGATGTCACAAAAAGTCTCCGAAAAAAATACAGACTATACTTTTGGTTAAATTCACAAGCAAGAGGTTTGGATGCCATTCCTCCTTGTCCCATGTGCCTGCCAGCCAGCTGGAGGGACAGTGCTGAGTCACACCAGAATCTGCTCAGCAGTCTGCCCAAAGGTACAAGAAGCCATCTGCCCCTCCTGTGTTTGGCCAGGACCTCTGACCAAAGCCAAGAGAGAAACTGTAGACTGTGGTATCTGGCTTAATCCTATCCCTTTCTTTCCCTGTAGGCAAAGAAAGATTCTTGCCTAGAATCACTGAATCACTCCCCATGTTGAAATCTGGACATTCAAACATGCATCTCAGGAGTGCTTCAAGTAGTTGGATCTGCATCTTAGACACCTTGCTTGCCTGTGAGATTTTCCTGAAATTGTGAAAAGCAGAGACCTGGACTGCTCAGGAGCCTGTCTCTATACTTAATCTTATAGCTCTCTAGTGATGACACCAAGCAAAACTTACCTATTTCGCAGACTTTGTGCTTGGTTTTCTCCACCATTTCCCTTAATGACCCTTAATTTGTGGCTGTTACAGTGGTGCAGTTTTTCCTTCCATAATATTTACTCCACTTACAACACTAAAAACTTGATTTCATGAATAACAGTTGAAGGTGGAGATAAACCTAAATGACTGTAAAACACACATTTCCTTTGAGCTTGTCGTGTTAGTAGTACCAGCAGAAAATTGAAGTCTTTCCACAGAATTCTGCTCAAGAAAAGTTCATAAACCCTTTAATTTCCAGCTTTAACTTGGATTTCCTATTAATGGTTGAAAGCAATAATTGAATAAGTCCTACACTAGAACAGCAGAACAAAATTTATTTTCCATATCTATCTCTGTTGTTCTTAATTTAAGTTAGAACTCAGGAAAATGATTTTATGGGATCCTCATGACATATGCTTGAAAAAATGGCTGCAACTAGATTTTTAAGCCAATTATTCCAGGAATCTGGGTTAGCATATCTTTGTTGCTCTATGACTCTATTTGCCTATTCATTATCATCTATTAAGCACATTGTTAAAACTCCAGGCCCAGCCCCTTTCTAATTTAGCACTGTACAAAAAGAGTAAAAGGTAGTCCCTATTAAAAAAAAAAAGGCAATCCTATTTTCTAGAATAAATTTAAACTAATTCCTTATTCCATTCATGATCTAATAGTACAAAGTAATGATTACAAGACATCTTAACTGGCTAGATAGTCTGTATTTTAAAGGCCTAATTTTTCAGATCCAGAGCATTAGTAACTGTGATGAAACGTATGTCTTTGGAAGGAAAATTGTACTCTAAAAATACAAATGATTACTGTAGCATTTGGAATTGGGCATTGAAGAAGCTTCAGAAATTCAAAAATAGTTAAGTAAAGAAAAAATAACATCATTAGAGGAATACTTTATTGATGAATTATACTTGCTGAGAAGTATTCAATTATCATAAAGCTTCTGGCTTTTATGTTTTGGGAGCAAATACTTATTCTGGAATCTAAAGAGAATTATGTTTCCAAATTATGTTTCCTGAATTGGAACTTCTTTTGTTATTTAAATAGTAAATACAAATGAATCAGAAAGAGAATGTAATGCTGCTATTGAGAAAGAAGAGTAACTTCATATTTTCATGACAAAATGAAATCTTTGTTCCTATAACCTGAGCCAGTTTTTTCTGAAATGCATAGAATTCTTCTTGTTTATTCCTGAAGACTGACCACAGAATATATATATAAAGGTACTGAAACTCAGTACAGTAGCAACCCAAGGGCAGTATATGTGTGGCCAAGCCTTTGTAACAAAGTTTTGATAACCTGACATATTAGACTGTAGCTTGAAAGGGTTTGTGCAAGAACCACATCTGTTTTTCAAACTGCGAAGAAACTAGGAAAACGTTGTTTGAGAAAACAGGATTTGAATGACAGTAAAAGAAATGTTATTGTGCACTAGATAATGGTGGGTGCTTTGCTGAAGTTAGGGGATAGTTATACTTAAAATAAATGAGACTGATTCTCTTAGCATGAGAATATTGCCATTTATTAGATTAAAGCAGATACGAGTACTTCCACTCTCATTTTACCAAATGAAGACATTTGCATTTTTGGATCATATACTATAACTGTTCCCATTTATTTCTGAGTGTACAAGGGCCATTTGCAAACAATGCTAGTGTGTGACTGTTTGTTGTCAAAGCCTATCTACACAGAGGCATCTAGAGATTAAAGGGACTTTAGCTGTCATGATTTCTTCCCAAATTCTGAATTGGGTACAATAATTGCACATAATAAAACTGTTCGGATTATGAAACCTGTAAATGGAAAGCATCTATAGCAGTAGTATCTTGAATTAGATTCTCCTCAGTCTTGTAGCTGGAGCACAGGGATATTTTCAATGGCTTTTCTAGTTCCTCTCTCACAATCACAAACACTGCTTTCTCCTTAGTCAGTACTATACTTCTGTGCATCCCAGTTTTATAGCTTATTTATGTACATATTTGCCCTTTGCACACATTTTTACTGGAAAGGGGAGAAAAATAGCCCCCAGGAAAGAGGGTTCAGCATGCTAAACGGTCAAGTCTGTGGTTTTCAGACAGAACACTGGTTCAAATTGGGTAAAAAGGCTACTTAGGTCATTTTCTGTCCTTAGATAAAAAGAAAGTAATTTTAAATCAGTACCAGATGTGTATGTACTAAATGAACCTGAAGTTTCTAATTGGAGTCCACGTAAAGCTGTAATAGATGCGGCAAATTGCAAACAAAATGTTCTTGTTTACATTAGTATAGCTTCAAAACTTCAGCCAAAGACCTTAATAAATGTGCTATTATTCTAAAAAAGGAATTGAATGTCAATTCAACATTCAACAAAATTAATCTCTAGTGTAACTTCAGTGACTTAACTGGAATTCTAGCAGGAATGAATTTGGCCTCCTATGAACAGCTTAGTGTGTATACATGTATATGAGTGTGTACGTGTTTCTGTGTGTTTACTTAAATGTTGTACTGGCCTTACAGCTGGAAGAAGGATGGATTCACCTAGGGGAATCAAAACTTTACAATCAGAAGAAGCAGGTGAAACAACTGAGTGCTGTAACATATGCCTTCTTTCAGGCTGCATAATTCATACACAGCAATATTAGCTGCAACAGTTCAGCTCAATAACAACACCTCATTATTTTATCCCTCAGTATTTCTTCCTATGTTTGACGCCTCATGAAATTACTGTTAATGTGTTTATATAAGGGCAGATCTGACACAAGTGGGAAGAATTTAATTTCCCACTCATTCTTTCCTGCTGATGTGTCCTCTTCCCCTGGTAGAAGTGGCAAGTGTAAATAGTTAATTTGCTTCAATTATGAGCCTGTCCTGCTAAATTAAAAGCAGCAGGAATATGAAGAGCCAGAATGATACTTATGAGGCAACTGACAAATCCTCAGAGCTCACAAAATCAAATCATTTACTCCTCATTGGTGCTCAAAGACCCGCTAGATAAAAGCTGAAGTTTATTCTTTAACATCTGATGGAACTTGGATTGTATGTTACCAGTACTTAAGTAAATTGAAGTCTACATGCATTAGTGTCAACATTTGTGATGCTGTTACCATTTTTGCTATAACCCACAAGCTCTCGTAGGTTTCTGTTTTGGTCACTAAAAATAACCCAGACTGATTTGGTATGAAAAATAACAAAGTATGTTTTGTAAGTTTCTCTTTTGATCACAGGAAAGTGTCAGAAGGGGGCAGCACATTATCCAGTGCTGGGATGGATCAGGTAGATCAGGAGGGGGTTTACAAGTAATGTTGGCCAACACTTTGTGTCTTCAAAGCTTCTCTCATGACCTGAGACATCAAAAATCAGGTAGAAATGGAACCCAGCCCAGTGTTTTAGGAGGCCTTGGCCCTGCCTGGCCAGAGTGGACGCCTAACCTAGCTCTTACTCCCTTCCTGGATGCTATGTTGTGTGGCTGTCCTGTCATTTGCCATGACAAATGAGCTCTTCCTAAGGATGGAAGAGCCATCGTGTTCCTATTGTGTGGCCATGCATGTCTTGTGCCTTGTGTCAGGACATCAGACAGATCAGGGCACTGCGTTGTGGCCGCTGAAATCACAGAATCACAGAATGTTTGAGGCTGGAAGGGACCAATAGGGGTCATCGAGTCCAACCTCCCTTCTCGGGCAGGGTGGCTTAGAGCACACTACTCAGGATTGGGTCCAGATAGCTCTTGAGTATCTCCAGGCAAGGAGACTCCTCGATTTCTCTGGGGAACCTATTCCAGTGCTCAGTCATCCTCACAGTAAAGAATTTCTTCTTCATGTTCAGGTGGAACATCCTGTGGTTTAGTTTTATCTGTTGCCTCTGGACTGATCACCTGGCACCACTCAAAAGAGTCCAGACCCATCCTCTTGACATCCTCCCTTCAGATACTTAAACGCATTGATCTGAGCCCCGCCCCGAGTCTTTTCTTTAGGCTGAACAGGCCCAGCTCCATCAGCCTCACTAGGGCTGAGTAGAGAGGGAGAATCACCTCCCTCAACCTGTTGATAGTGCTCTTCCTAATGCAGCCCTGTACACCCTTGGCCTTCTTCACCACAAGGGCACATTGCTGGCTCGTGGACAACTTGGTGTCCACCAGGACCTCCAAGTCCCTCTCTGCAGTGCTACTTTTCAACAGGTCAGCCCCCAGCCTGTATCGGTGCCTGGGGTTAATCCTCCCGAGGTTCAGGATAGCTCCAGAGGGTACACAAACCATCAGGTCAAGTTTGTCAGTAGCATTTTGAAAACATAAATTTACAGTTTTTTCACTCTTATGCATGCTCATATACTCACACAGATGTTTGTTTGTCTCTTTATTGTCCTTCCTTCAAAAAGGACATTATTTTTTTAATTATTATTCCCATGTTGATGAAGCAATCTCTAAGGAGCAACTTTAACACATTTGTAAGAGGATGAGAATGTACCTTTAGTTTAGTAGGTAAACAACCACACAAGGTTTAAATTTAGCTTTGTTTTATTTTTTTAAATGAGAACAGGAAGCTAAGGCACATCTGTGTGTGCACACTGCTGAAGTGAATTACAAACAAAATGGATTTGGGAAAAGATGCAACAGACAGCAACCTAATATCTCCCCTCCCAGCTCTGCGTCAGCAGAGTCTCTTTTACCACTGTTGCATCCTAGGCTTGTTTGGGACATCCAGTGCTTTTCTGGACAAATTGCCATATTGAAATTGCATCTCTACCCTTTGAAGCTCCAGATGAGTGTGTCAGGAGTTTAAACCAACTGATGCTCACCCTGGTGTCTTCCTCTGCCAGCAACTGGGCTTTGCCCCTCTTCTCTTGTAAGACCGCACTTGGAGTACTGTGTGCAGTTCTGGTGTCCTCAACATAAGGACATGGAACTGCATGGAACTGTTGGAGCAAGTCCAGAGGGCAACAAAGGAAGAGAGGGGCTGGAATCAGATGATATTAAGGTCCTTTCCAACCCTAACCATTCTATGATTCTGTGTATACTGAGCAGTCTCAGACAAAGGATATTGCCCTCGCTCCACAGGACCAGACCTTGAACCCCTTAACTTCCGCTGACTTGAGAAGGGGGCAGTGTCAGACCCCCTGATTGCAATGTATTTTTGCTGCAGGACTTTTGGAATCTGGCATCTCCCTCTCCCTCCCAGAACTGAGCTGGGTAGGACCACAGTCAAGGGGGGGGAAGCCTTCCTGTCTGCCACAAAAATATAAAGTAATGTAGGTCACCACAGGAGCTGCTGCATCTTACTCTGTATAGGGTAATACAGGCTATATTCTACTGGCCTCCTGACCAGCCTACCTGGGTCTTCCTGCAGCCTCCCAGGAGCACTGAAATCATGAGGAACATCAGACATCCCCTGCCCAGGGTGAATTTGTAGTCTCTATTTGCTACATACAGCAGACACAGCATCTAGGTAAATACTGCGCATGGCTGCCAAGTTGAATGTTGAATTTATCTGCACTTCACCTTGTACTTGGAAGGAGCTGGGCCAAAAGAACTCTGGATTCCAAGTATTGCCATAGCAACATGCATAAATAATAGTGTTAATTTTCTATTCATTTTTCTTTCCCACCCTTTGTCCCTACATTTGAGCTCAATGGGAAACCTGTCTTTAAGTCATCTGCATACAAAACTGGATTTAGGCCTGACTGTTATGGTCCATTCAGGCTCACATCCTTATTTTTTTAAAAAAAAGAATACCAGCAAGTACAAACCGTCACCACATGAATCTCACATTTCGTGTCGTTTGTTTTGTACCAAACTTTCATCCAACATGCTTCTGATAAAACGTACAGTCCTGCTCCTGTAAGCTGCAAGGATCAAGCCTGTAAGGTCAAATTTAGGCCTGGCACAAATGGCTGCAATTTCTAGTGATCTCTGTGGAGTCTCACTGTTTGTGCTAGAGCTGAATTTGGCCTGTGATCTTTCCTCTGCATGCCAGAAAGACTGAAATCTTTCCCCTAAGCCTATAATATGTCATCAGTGTCTTTCTCATGCTCTACAGTCAAAGAGACTGCTGAGCCATATAGCAAGCCCTGGGCCTCTTTCTGTTACTGTGTGTACCTAGATTAAAAATCAAATGGTAACATATTTCAGTATCCATTAAGCAATTGTGAGAAGTTTTTTTCTGACTGCTGTGGGAATATCTTTGTCCATATTTTAGTGAATGTGTGCAGCTCTAGGTGCCTTTGCTGCAAAATCAGAAGATTAAAACTAGAGATATGTCTCCCACTTGGAAAAAAATACAAGTTTTTATTATGAGCCTAGATATGTAGGGCCAGGAATGACAATCTGAATGTGGAATTTAATTCTGGGTTGCAGCCTACTGTATTTTATCAGATGCCATTCCTGTGACTGTAGCCTGTGAAAATGACACTCCCAAGAGTAATAACACTGTGGAGACCAAAAGGCAAAAAATCGGTCATGTTGCTTTTTGATTTGCTGGTTTTGCATATACTGTTTTGGGGGGTGGCTATGGAACACTTTCATCAAAACAAATGTGGGCACCTTTACATCATTTGCAAAAGACAAATATAAATTGCTTACAAGTGTCAGCTCCAAGGAGACAGCCACAAGATAAACTGAAAACTTCCCCTTCTTTTTCATCCTTGCACCAGTTATTTAGGCAAAGCCAGGGAAGTAGCCTGGTTCTTTGTAATGTGCTTTGTCAGCTAGAAGACACAAAGCTCTGTCAGACTACAGTGAGGCACGAATTCTGAAAGTCTCTTTTTCTCCTAAGAGCAGTTTGGCTCACTGTCTCCAAGACAGTACTATCAAAGGGAACTGGTATCTGCTCCATTAGTATTGATATTCAAAACTGAGGATGTTTGCAGTGCCTGTTTAGGCCTTGCGATGATGACTGGCAGAAGGATGCAAGCCACATGGGGCGAGGTAGGAGTCCTGCTGCATAGTGTGCTGTGATGTGTTGGTAATCCTTCACAAGCAAGTTGAGAGGAAGTTCATTGGGAAAAGGTGACTTACCAAAACAAAAACATGGCTTAAGGCATTACAGGTATATTTAAGTAATATATATATCAATGATGAGCTTCACATTATTGAACACGCAGAAGAGCACAGGAGGCTGCCTGAAAAAATTTATGATCCAAGAAAACAAGAACTAAGCAGCAGTTAAGCTACATAAAGCAAAACATGACCAGAAGTAGGCATCATAAAACAGAAGTGCAGATATTCTACTGTGGTTTTAATTTGGTAAATCTGGTATTTGTGAGTGCTTGTGTCTAACCATATAACCCATAACCTATCTCCAAATGAAACTTTGGGCAGTCAGTTTAAGGATGTGTATCGCTATTAATAAAAAGATTTCAGCTTTTGATGTAGGCTGCTACAGCACTGGTAGCCCACATATGTGGTCAGCCCAGGGGATATGAGCAAAGGGTGGCAGTACCAGGCTGTGGGAAATGGGAAAGCCCAGGAAATTAATTTTCCCTGGTGGCCTAATTCAAATCTCTTACATATAGCCACAAAGGGGAGTTTCATACTTCTTTTGGAAAGTGTTTTCTATGTTGCTGCATGCTTTCCTGGACAGTGTAAGGGAACTTGTAGCTGCCTTACTGGGTACGCTTTGGAAATGAAATTAAATCAGGACTTGTGTATTATGCTGTGTAAATTTGCGTTTGTGGAGCACAGTGGGAAAATAATGCCAGCAGCTTCCATTTGTAGACAAATGAATGTAATCTTCTTGTTTTGGGGTTTCTAAAGCATGCTGATGAGAACAAGAATAAATTAAACTGACCCACCCTGCATATATGGAAATTATGTTTTTTTCCGCCAACATTCAATTTCCACAACAGGAACAATATAGAAAATAAAGTATTGTGTAAAGAAACAAATCTGCTGCTGAATCAGAATAGGCTTTTACTGCCTGAATGACAATAAGTTGACATTCAATTATCATGTTAGTTGAATTAAAGCAAGATAGAAATGACTTAATTCCATAAGTATATGCTCCTGTCAAGTTACTTATTTAATAATTGTTGCTTGGTAGATGGAGGATGGGAAAATGACCTTATAAGAGATTTCTGAGAGGTTAAAAATAAAATTAAATATTCCCACAATACACTATAGGTAGGCAACAGAGCAGAAGCAAGCTTCTTGATACAGGAAAAATGTTAATTTATTATTGGAAATGATACGTTTCATAATTTGGCACCGTCTTAAGCATGAAACTCATAAGAGCTTCTGCTATTTTGTAGAGCACACTTGAATGACAATACAAACCTTTTTCCTCCCTAAAAGAACTGCAAGGATGCAACTCTCTTATACTTCCTACAGCACAAAGCTATTTAAGCCTAAGGGCTAGGAATTTCATAGCTGCAGAAAAAAAAAAGAGGTAGGGAGGGGCAGTTGACTTGCTTATACCTGTTTGAGGTGCTGCTACAAATACTGAGGATGCTTCTTACTTGCCCTGCTTTCATAAGCCCCCAGTACAAGTCCAGTCTAGCACAAAGCAGTGAACTGCTACCCATTCCCAGGGTTACACTCATTTGCCTTCATAGAAGAATATTGACAGCCAGACCTTGTTACTCGTGAAAATTCACAACTCCCCAGACAGGCAGAACTTAACTTACCCTAAGCTTTAGGATAAGTCAGGCCCAATCAGAATGTGCAAAACTAGCGTAGGGATCATTAAACCACCTGTATGTTGACCTAAGCAGTGAGCATCTTCAAAAGGACAACAGCATATAAGAGCTCAAGCTGTTCTTAGAGGACATGCCAGTGCCCTTACAAGGACAAAGTGGGGTGAGATGACCACCCTTCAGACAAGCCAGCCTGCAGGAAGCATTCTGGCCAATTATAGAATCATAGAATAGTTAGGGTTGGAAAGGACCTTAAGATCATCTAGTTCCGACCCCCTGCCATGGACAGGGACGCCTCACACTAGATCATGTTATCCAAGGCTCTGTCCAACCCGGCCTGGAACACCGCCAGGGATGGAGCATTCACAGCTTCCTTGGACAACCCATTCCAGTGCCTCACCACCCTCACTGTAAAGAACTTTTTCCTCTACTTAATCTAAACTTAAACCCTGTTTAAGTTTGGGCCCTTTACCCCTATCACTACAGTCCCTAATGAAGAGTCCCTCTCCAGCATCCTTATAGGCCCCCTAAAATCAGATACTGGAAGGCTGCTAGGAGGTCTCCACGCAGCCTTCTCTTCTCCAGGCTGAACAGCCCCAACTTTCTCAACCTGTCTTCATGCAGAAGGTGCTTGAGCCCCCTGATCATCCTTGTGGCCCTCCTCTGGACTTGTTCCAACAGTTCCATGTCCTTTATATGTTGAGGACACCAGAACTGTACACAATACTCAAATCAGGCTGGGATTATCAAAAACCTGTCCCCATCCAGTTAAGGACTTTTTTTTACTATAATACCTTCTATTACATGGTTAATGTTTATATTACCATTGAAGACATGGTGTTCATGTGATTACTATTGGTTCACAAGATTCAAGGAAAGAGGGCAAGACTGTGTATGCAGAACACGGTAGATGTATAGGTAGAAAATAATTAAAAATGGCTGTATGATGATGTTCCTCTGAAGTAGTGATGGTTTAGATGGAGATTTACAGAACTGTTGTTAGCTTCATATTATTGAGTTAACCTTGTGCAATATGACTATGTGAGGGAAAAGTCAGATCCCAGAGGACTCTTTCAATATGCTGTGACTGGAAGAGCGCAGCAGGAGTATTTATTTTTTATATTTGTGTAATGCAAAATCCAGCACAGAGGCAGTAGATACATGATCTTTTGAAGATCATTGTTCTGTGTAAAATTCTTTGTTCAGCTATGTTTTTTAAACTGGCTATCAGAATGATGCAGAGGCATAGCAATATACAAGGCAGTATAACTTAGTCTTTGTTCTGTAGGTCAAGCTAAATTCATTTTAGCAGCTAGGAACAGATTGTTACCTAATTTTTTATTCATTTTCAAAACAAGTAGTACATTTCCCTAATAATCACAAGTGATTACAACTTAAAAAGCAAATTGCTACCATTTTTTCGCAAAACAACAGGAGATCAGTCAACACTATATATTTATCTTAATCTGGAGAAATTACAAGGGTGCACAGATACAGTTGCACAGCTAAAACCAATCTTTTTTCTTTTCTGTCTTTATATTTACAATTTTAAAAGCCTAATACTTCTCTGTTTCCATTATGATCCTTTGCTTCCCTGCGAAGCAAAATCTTTAATCCTTTTAGGCAGCCATATCTGCAGTTTGTTTTGTCTCCAAAAGCAAATCCTCAGTGAAACAAAAAAATGTTTCATGAGCACATTCTTTACAAAAATGCTATTGTACTAGATCCTTCCAGCCTGACAGTATCACTTCCACTTTGTAGCCTTCAGCTGTGTTGTCCTCTGTGCGTGTGCTGCAAGGTCTTCTCCGTTACAAGGCTGCTGGTTTTACTGGAGCACTGGAAGGTCAAAAGAGATCACTTTAAAGTTGCATAAAGTTTATCTTTCTGGGAAGTAGATGATGTCTGTGTGTGGTTTTCAGCTGTGGAAATCAGGAGAATACCCCAAAATTGTCATAAATAGTGTTGTCTATCTTTTACCTTTGAATCAATAACTCTGTTAACTAGGTAGTGTCGAATGGAAGGAAGAAGGAGGATAGCCTTTACTCTCTTCATGGAGGCTTTCCACAGGTGCCCAAGTTGTGCACTTACCTGGAGAAGGGGACAGCAGAGACTCAAAGCTGCTGTTCCATTTTGTGTAATACCATGAATCCCAAATGTCCATGAAAATGAATTATCTTCTGCATGTGACTTAAAACTTGTGAAATATAACAGCAATAAAAAAGTAAATTTTCTTTTCATTTATTTTTTCTCCCTCACTTTTAAACCTTCATTTAGATGTTTTTTAAGATTTTCTCTGCAACAATTAAAGCTGGGAGTCAATCCTGCTTAGTTACATGACACCAAGATGTTTGCATGACTCCTAAATCTACTTTTTCAGAAAAAAATATGAAGTAGTGAGAAACTCATGGTAATATTTGAAAAGAGGAATGCTGACTTGTTCCTGAATCTGTTACTGATGGCTAACAGCAAGTCGTTAGCTAGGCTTCATGTGTCAGAAACTGATTCTTCTCATGTGAACTTTCAACCCTAAATCTACTTATGCTCTTCTAGCATCATGTTACTGTAGTGCTATGAGGTTATGCCCAACCCTCCAGATAATCTTTGTTGTTGAAATTTGTGCAAAATTGAAGTGATTCTCTGAGCATTTTAATCTATTATGAGATTGTGCACATGCCGCATTTAAAATAATTTGGTGAGTTAAGAGAAATGTGCAGAAATAGATCCATGCTCCCAAGAAGTTAATTAGACCAATGTGGGATCAAACTGGAATAATGACTTACATTTATTATCCTAAGCAGCTCCATGAAGCTTCTTTGGCTGCCCCCAACAGTTCATCTGTGGAAGGAAGAAAGCCTCTTGGCTGATCTATGTGGTGCCTTGATATCCACCTTCATTTAGCTCAAATGTCTTTCTGCACATTCTCATCTTTCCCAGAGGGTTTTGACTCATCTCACTAGTGGAAACCAGTAGAAGGGCCTAAGCCTGCTTTTCCCCATCCCTGAAGGTCGCATTTGAAAGTATGCTTGGTACTTCACGTTGAACAATGAAACCTGAGATGCTATGAAAGGTATTGTTTTTTCAGTGCTGCTGGGTAGTTAAAGGGTGTTTCACAGTTGGAACAATATTTTCTTTAAAATATTTGATGTTTATTATTTCACTCTTCAAGCAATATGAGGAGGAAGGCTGTTTACTTAGAAAGACTTTATGAAGATGCATGAGACACACCAGTAATATATAAAAACAAAACCAGATTAATTTACCAATGTGACACTCTTTGTTTTTAGGTATACAAAAAGAAAACTGAAGCTGCCAAGAAAGAATATCTGAAGCAGTTAGCTGCCTACAGAGCAAGCCTTGTATCCAAGGTAACATATAATGCATATACATACACACATATATATATATAGTGACATATTGCAAACCATTTTCAGCATTTATAAGGTGCTGAGCACCATAGTATTTAGTGCAAATAGTGTTGTTTGTTCTTACCTTAAACTTGGGTTTAGGGTGAAAATGTTCAATAACCACAGTGATCTGTCCATGAAAAGATATCTTTACCCTTCTGATCAGAGAGACAGCACTTCGTCAGACTGGAAGTATCACTGCAGTTCAAAAGAGGAAGGAGATATAATGGTAAAAAGACCTCAAAATAAACATGCCATGCCAGGTGGTCACTGTTCCACCTGTAAGGGAAAAAAGCATACCATACCTGGGTTTCTTTTTGTTGGGTTTTTTTAAGTACTGCTTTTTACCTTACAATCACAATACATAAAAGTCAAGCTCAGCTCACATAGCAAATTTTCATAAGAAAATGTGAAATACTGTTTTACATCCAGCAAGCAATTTGTGTGAGCACAGCATAGGTCACCGTAAGGCTCTTATGCTCTTATACACACCACAACATCCCCAGTACATAGCTAGTAGCAATTTTATAAATATTTTATATAAACATTCTTAGTGCCCATAATTTTGAAATAATTTAAATTTTGACATTTAAAATTTGTTATAGACTTTCAATTATGCAGAAGAATGTCAAATTACTGCATTGTGTCAATGTGAAAAATCAACTGAGCAGCTTCAGAATCCTATCATGTACAATCACACCAGTTAGAATCACTAGATTTGGGTCTGTCAAAATAAATTAAAATATATTTTGTTCTTACATAAATAAAAGTCATTTTAGAGGTAGAGATGGCAGTGTGAAGGGCTAGAATGTATGACATGATTAGAACTTTTTGTTTGTTTAAAATGCTTTTGAGGTCTTGGACGATACTTTTCTGATGTTATATTAATTTGTATATGTTATCAGGGAAGACTCTAGGATTAGCCATAAAAGGACCTTTCATGCATCTTTCTCCATTATCTTAGTATTCAGCCAGTGTTTGTTCCAGATTTAACAGCCTGAAATATGAGTGTTACCTCATTCATTTTGGGGGGTTGTGTCTTATGCAATTTAATTTCTTAGCTACCATCATAATGGCTAATGCATTTAAAGTGATTTACAAGGTACCTTTAATTTCTGTCTTGGGGCTGTTTGGTTCTAGAAATACTCACTGCCTTCAGAAAGGGTACCATGTGCACACAAATAGATCTTTTTGAAATAGCCTGCTTATTGGCAAAAGATAGGTCGAAAAAGCTCAGAATATTCCAATAGGTTTTGAAGAAATGTATGAAGCCAGTTTTTCACTTGTGAAAATGACTTGGATGTCATTAATTCAGCACATCATTGACTGTTACATAACACTTTATACAGCTTAATTCTGAAATGGCATATATAAAAAAAAATGGATTTTTTTTGAAAGAGAAAAAGAGAAAAACTGGCTGTTAGGAAAGCACTGAAGCATTTTCTTAACTTTTAAGCAATCATTTAAATTCTGCCCATAATGTAATATTTTCCTCTAGTGTAGAAAGTATCAAAATGTAAGCGAATGAAGCTGAGTACTAATTGCTTACCCTTCATGAACACACAAATCCAACAGAGCGGTCATGTAAATAAAGCAAGTCCATTTTGGAATAAGGATGTAAAATACCTAGATGTAATATTATATCAGCATATTCTAAGTTATCATTATTAAATATTTATGTGGCACCAGAAGATTTGTAGTGTAGACAAAGAATGTAAGCATGAAGAAATATATATAATACATTATTGAGACTGTTTGGAGTCCATGTGGTCTTTTGTGTCTGTGTTACATTGTCAACCATAAAATCTGCTTTTAGAGAATACTGTTAAGATTCCAAGATCTCATTCTCAAAACTTAAGACATGCCAAAAGTAACATACCTTTTCCAAAAATGCTTTAATACAATATTAATGATTTGCTCACATGATATGTTTTATACTTCATATTGCACTCTGTGTGAGTCTCATTTCATATGCTTAAAATAGGGTTACCACTCAGTAAATAAGGTAAACGTGTGATTGTCAAAATGTCAGTTATGCATTAACCCACATTTAATTTATCAGGTTATTTCCTGTGTTTTCTCCTTTTTCATAGTGATTGAAATTAATGGGGTTGCTCTTAAGTTTGTTCATGTGTGTAGGAACTGATATGTGAAGTAAAAATCGCATTACAAAGCATTATATCTTCTGCTCTGCAGTTTGCCATATTGCTTATAGTACTGACTAAGCCTTTGCATTGTAAACAAGTGTCTTTATATTTGCCCTTAGTTGCAACTTTTAGTACTATTCAGGTCCAGAAATGCAGTCTCTGGTAGCTGGTAATTTGTACAACATTACATAAAGTGCTGTGAATTGCAAATTTACTTTTTCATAAATCAAGCACTTTTTCTAGCTTAACCAGCCCTTTTTCTGGCTGACATTAGAGTTTTTGCTGCATCTTTTAAATATATGTATTTCATATGGATATAGATGGGTAAATGTACTTTCATATATCGTATATGTGCAACTATGTGCATTTGTATAAAGATATATGCATATTATGTATTTAGCGTGCATAATATATATGAGCGTATAACTGATACACATTTGTATGTTAACTGTAGCAGTACAAGCTTAGCTGTTTGACTAGTACAAAGAAGATTTCTTTCCTGTTTTGTTCTTTCTGGCTAAATGAATCTTTAATTTTCTCTCTGTAGTGACACAATTTGAAGTTTCGTGCAGACATATTTTAGCAGCTATGGCTGAAGCTAAAAACCTCTCAGCAAGGAGAATATTATTCAAATTCAAAATATTCAAGCATATTTCAAAATTCTGATGTTCTATCTAAGTCAAAGCGGTGTCCTCACTTGACACTGCAGCAAAAGCATTGGACATTTTTCATTTTGTGGACAGTGCAGATCCTTTGGACATGTAAAATTGCTTCTTCAAAGTATATGTCAGACATAGCTTTCCTAGCCCATCACCTTGCAATTATGTTTCATAAAAAAAATAAAGGTCATATCTAGTAAGACTGGCATTGCCTTAATGCCATTAGCACAGCAATTTGTAACCAGAGAGTTTCCAGGCACAGAGAATATCTATTAGACTGCCTATATTGTGATACAATTGAATAGCCTAAGGAGTCTGAGTCTCTTAAGGCTGCAGTGAATGTACATGAAAAAGTTCATATATGCATGTGTGCATTTGCCTAATGTATAAAAAAGCAAAAAAACCAAAAATATAACATCTCTCTCAGATAGTGCATTTCCCCGCTCCTAAGTAAATGTTGATGTGCAGGTGTGCTCTCTCCATACTTTGTTTTCCATAGCCCGGTGAATCCCAAATTCTTTTCTGCATAGTAGCCAAGCTTCAGATGTGGAGAAACACCTTATTCTGGCTCACTTCTTGAAATAAGCAGCTGCTGGGGTTTAGGACATTTCTTTTGGAAACACAGTTCTGAATATCTCTTGATGGAGTAGATGACTGAACTGTCTTTTCTCCTGGTCAGTGCTTTAATCAGTTAGGTACTGCACATAAGGAGAGCAGCATCTCTTCTGCTGCTGGCAGAAAAGCACCTGGTTTCTACTTTTTGAGACAACAGATTCCTATACTATACCTAGCCCCAGTCCATGCAGATGTTTTGAAGTTTCATAAAACAGTTTAGGCTGTTCTCAGTGAAAGAATAAATACAAAATATGATTATGTTTGATGCATGATTATTATTTTTTTTTTTGTACCTGTTGAAGTGCTACAAGGCATTTGGCAATATTTCCCTTAAAACAGTAGTGAATAACCCCAGAATGATGATGTGCATCTACAGCTTTTACTTTTTCCTGTTAAACATTAGACTCCCTAGCTGACAAAACTGTACTGTATGGCTTTTACAGCACGTACTTCATGCTTGTGTGATAGCTTGGTATTTCATTCTTTCTGGAGTTATTATAATGTAGTCAGAAATTTTCAAGAAATCATAAATAAAGTTATGTATGTGCAAGTATGTGATGTATCAGAGTATCTGGTAAGTAAGTGAATGCGTATATTTATAAAACAATTGTCTAATCTGATAAGAACACCAATCCAACCATATTCTTATCCAGCAAGGAAACCTACTGCAGCTGCAAATGTAGAACAAACTAAGTTAATGCTATGAATTCAATTTGAGGCTAAATCTTCTGAGGCTTTACATTCAGCAGTGCAAAAACTGAGAGATGCTCTCACATAATTTCTACCAAAACTGGCAGAAATGTCTTGAGCTTGAGAGAAGCCAGATTTTGATTTCGAGAGGAACTGTGGTTTTGAAGTGAGTTAATAAAACTAGATTTCCCTATTAGCCTAGTGCTTCCATTTGGGGAATTAAAACACTTGTATCAAATTAAAGTTGCATATCCTTTATCACATGTACCCAGGTTACATTCATAAAACATCCATTTTTACTTACATACCCTGAATGAATCCATGACAATCCCCTGTAGATGATGACAAAATGTATATTTAGATTGAAGATATTCTTCTGAGCCACCTCAGCTAATTATAGATGACAACCCATGCCTTACTCCTTTGTTCTGAAACATCAAGAATGTGTCAAAAAGCTTTCTGAACTCCCTAGAGTCCCAGATGTTGTTATTGCAATAGGTGATTGAAATTAACAAAATACGAAACGTCATTTGGTAAGAGCTTCTTGTGACTAAGGTAGGAAGGCAGCTGTACTGCAAATATTCATATGAGCTCTCTACCAGAGTGGATGGAGTTAAGTTGAAGGAGTCTCTAAAGGAGTTAAAGAGGTAAGCAGAAAAGAGAAAATGCTGCCAGGGAGAGTAGTCATTCTCTCATAAACAGCTTTACTGGAGTAATAATAAAATGGCTGAGCCCGTGTAGGCTAGAAGAGGGATTCTTCTCAAGGACAGTCTTGGGATTGGAAGTGACCTAAAATGTCAGAAATGTTAGAAACGGACAGGATTGTATGAACACAGAAAAGCTGAGAGAAGGAATAAACAATTCAAGATGTTCTTTCATCCAAAGAGACAGCAAAGACAGCAGATGCAAACTTAAGCTTAGGTAAGCTTTGTAGGAACTGCATAAATATTCAGCCAATTTCCTTCTATCTACCTCTTTAATGTCACGGTACTAAAGATAACTCATTTCAAGCTGAGTCAGGCCTGCCTAAGTTTGATCACAGCCTGCACACACTGGACCTTCCTGGTACCAGCTGACATAATCACTGCCATTATATGAATGTAACCTTCATTCTGACCATAAAAGTCTCAAACTTGCTGAATTTCTCATCATGGCTTAATGACAGATATCAGCCACTATATCTGTGCATGACCCCATCATGAAAAGAGACAGAGTAGCAACTGTATAGGTTTCTGACACATATTCATGTAAAACTTGAATTGAGTTAAACTCTTTTCTAGGCTTTGAAAAACATAATACATGTTCTTGTCTATGAAGAGAGAATGCCAAGCCTATGTGTCTCATTTAAAGAGAGACACCTGTTTCTCATTTGAAATAACACTGTGTTACACCATTTTGGCTATGTAAAAAAATCTGAGGCTGGAATAGGTTATGTTTACCCACAAATAAAGCTGTTTGCATAGATAGAAAGTTTATGCTGGCTATACTGGCCATAGGACATGCGTCTTTGCCCTTAAGGAGTTCTCTCAGCATGTATTTAAAGGACACATAGACAACCAGTAGTTGCAAGCACACTTACTAAACGTTTTGAATGTACTGAATGTATTTACTGAATATTCTGCTATAAAGGAGAACTTAATTGCTGATGTCAGTAAAGAAGTATTTTGATAATGTATGGTGTCGTGGTTTAAGCCCAGTTGGCAATGCAGCCATGCAGCTGCTCGCTCACTCCCCGGTTTCTCCCCCTGCTCCCACAGGGATGGGGAGGAGAATCGAAAGAATGTAACTCCCATGGGCTGAGATAAGAACAGTCCAGTAACTAAGGTATAACA
>WYDI02006907.1:7246-31149 GCA_009867235.2 Psittacus erithacus
GAGGTATTCCATACCACAGCACGTCATGCCCACTATATAAACTGGGGGCAGTCACCCAGAAGGGTTAGGTCACTGCTGGGTCAGGCTGGGTATCGGTTGGTGGGTGGTGAGCGGTTGTATTCTCCTCCCTCGTTATTTCCCTTATCATTATTATTCTTGGTGGTAGCAGCAACGGTTTGTGTTATACCTTAGTTACTGGACTGTTCTGATCTCAATCCGTGGGAGTTACGTTCTTTCAATTCTCCTTCCCATCCCTTCCGAAGGAGGAGCGGGGGGAGGAAGTGGGGGGAGTAAGAGAGCAGCGGTGTGGTTCTGAGTTACCAGCTGGGTTTAAAACACAACACCCTCCCAGTAGTTTTTCTGCCTCTCTAACGGGAGTTACTCCAGCAACTATCTCCCATGCCTAATAACCCCTTTCTCAAAGCCATATTAATCTAAAGAAAAGATTTCACCATTCAAGTTTTCATAATTCATAAAGTGCTTCATATCTGGTTTTACATCTGCCCTGTGTACCCTCTTCACACTGCCCTGTATGGTACTGACTGATTTCTGTGTCTGAGCTGTGCATGGGTAGTGCTGAAACTTCCCTTCCTCTGCCTACACTTCTATCCCTCTTTCATTTTCAAATCGCCATCCTATTTCATTACTGATAAACAGTAGAAGCCAGTGCTAATCCCAAATGTGGACCCTCTTAAATGTCTTGAAGTGGTTCATTTTGAGTAGACTCTTTTTCTTCAGCACATTCAGCCAACATTTTCCTTCTGCACTTTCTATTGGATATGTGGTGCTCGTGATTTGATTTTTGAAGTGATAGTCTCCCACTGAGAATTAAAGGACTCTTGAGTGTTTTGCATGCAGGTCCTATAATCAGCCTGAGAAAAACAGGAGGTACTAGATACATGTAATGCTTGCAAAGATCACCGCAATGCCCTATTGCCAATGTAAGTTCACTCTCATTTGATAGCAATTTAACTGAATTTCTAACATGATGGAATACATTTATATGGGATACACTTTGTTTTCACATGTTCTTCCTAGGATCTCATCTTATTATAGAATCATAAAATGATTAGGGCTGGAAAGATCCATCTAGTTCCAATACCCCTGCTATGGGCAGGGTTGCCTCACCCTAGACCATGTTGCCCAAGGCCCTGTCCAACCTGACCTTTAACACTTACTGGGATGGAGCATTTACCACTTCTTTGGGCAACCTGTTCCAGTGCCTCACCACCTTCACAGTAAAGAACTTCCATGATGAAATTCATGGTTGAATGCCTACTGACAAAATAAGAATAGTGTTCTGGCCTTTTAGAAGGAACATTACACTGGGAGTTGAGATATTTGTGATTCTTTAACTCTGTTGCATTCTTTAGCAATGATAATAATATATAACACGTGGGTGGATTTTTTATAATATTTTTCCATCCTCAATTCTGGTTTTCTGAAGAATTTTGTATTCCATTAGTAGTAAGAAAAACTTGAAAACCACCAGAACAAAAGTTAATCTTGTCTGTTTTAAGAACTTCTAAGTGCTTAAAAGTACTTCAAGTGCTTGCATCTTTTCTTCATTGCGGAGACCATGTTAATTCTTTTCTGAAAAGCCTGATTTGCCTCCCTTGTTTTCTTACTTCTCGTTAGGGCAATATTCTGTTCTCCCTTCTTTCATTTTTTTTCATGTTCCTTTCTTTGAGCCTTACACCCCTTCTTTCTTTCCATTTGACATATATTTCTCTTCATTAACACTTTCTTTTCCTGTCAGAATAAGTAAGAATTAGTGCTAACTCCAAAATTCTGTTTGAAGACGTTTGATGGGCACATTATAAATCAGTTTCCTTTTTAATTTGCTTTCCACAATTTTGCCCACTTAAGCTGCAAGAGTCCTCAATAATTTCTAAGGAAAAAAACCTCTGAAATCTTCCTGAGTGTCATGATTTAAACATAGCTGGCAAGTGAGTACCACAGCCACAAAATGCCTCAAGAAAAGAATTCTCTCCACTGACTCTCCAAATATAATTCCCACTGCACTGAAAACTCTCCGGATGGATTTGCAGCCTGGGATCAGTTATTGGAGAGCATGTTGCTGCATGGTGAAAGACCTGGAATTATTAGAGCCATAATAATTTAATTTAAGTGGCATTTAGGGGAACAAAACCCTGAAATTTACTGAGTGACGCTATAAAATCTCCAGTAATTATGGTTATAAAAAATAGGACAGACAATCAATTGTCCGAATTATTTCAGTGTGCCTTAGCTTGCTCTGAGGAAGGTAGATGGATTAGAAAACAAATGATCCCATCCTACATTTGGATAAGGGTTGCAGATTCTCAATCATTATATGCATCTTTCGTTCCCTTTTCACATAGTATTTATAATCGTTGCATGAAAGTAGAAGGCAGCAGCATTCACTGCAATATCTGCCTAAGATCTCTGTTAGCCTAGGATCATGCTACAGAAGAGAGCTCCATGCAGAATAGATACAGGGAAAATATTTCATCCCATTATTAGGCCATGGCAGATTTCCAGGGAGGTATTGCTTTTGGAACAGTAATTTTCTTCCCACAGGAAGCCTGTGTCTGCAGGTGGGCTTGTATAGGCTGCAGCAGGACTTGCAGCAGGACTTGCAGCAGGACTTGCAGCAGGACTTGGAGCAGGGAGACCCCCATGCCAGCTGCAAGGCTTCTCCATGAAAGGAGGCTATAGCCTGAATGGCTGGAAAACAGGGCTCCATCTAGTCCCCAGAGCCTGCAGGGGTTGCATGTGCATCCCTGGATGCAGAGGCAGAAAAAACCCTCCCACTTCAATAAGACATCTGTCAGTGCATGGTTGGAGGGAGTACTACAGATCAGTGGAGGGAGTACTACAGATCAATTAGGATCACAGTGTAGGAGCAATTTTCTGCAGTGGCAAGAAGCATCATGCCAGGCATAATTTTTTTCATGCAGCCCATTCTTAGATGGATAGTAAGGATAAGGAGGTGAGCTGCAGATTCAGGAACATGCAAGCTGGAGTAGTAAAATCCGAGAGGGGTTCCCTGTGCAGTGGAAGGGTATAACATCTTACAGTGGTATTAGCTGTAGTTTCTTAAGACATGATGGTGTGCAGAATTTGAACAAAATAAAAACAAGACTCACACAAGTATGTTTCTTTCATAGTCTGTTACAGAGAAATTCCGCCCTTTAACAATGACCTCAGGTGCCTCACTTTACTACAATAACATAAGCTTCTCATTCCTGTCATCTTTGGCAATGCTTAATTGCTCTAAAACCTGCTATTATGCCAAATATCCTAAGGAGATTGTTGTAGCAAAATCTGAAAAATCTTAATATGCCAAAAAAGAGGATTAAAGAAACTGAAGAGCAGAAAAAAACCAAAAAAAAAAAAAAAAAGCATTCATTAAAACCATTATTTGTTTAGTGATCTTCTGGTTCTGGACAGATCTAAAACTTTATTTGGTAGTGTAGACTGAAGCTTAGTGCCCACCACCTGCTGAAGCATCGGTTATGGTGTTAACACCATCTGAATAGATATTCTGTTTAAGTGGTATCTATGCTATGTCTTAATTAAGCCTCCATCACTGTCACGTTGCTGTCATTAGCAGAAGAAACTGAGTCCCAGGAGCTGTCCCAGCTGAGTACGTGAGCTCCAGTTAAGTGAACGAGCTTTCCAGCTCAGTCTGGCTGGAACATGAGCCTTGGTGAGTATTAACTTCTATATACTAACAGAAACAAGCAGCTAGTTCTTAACTGAGCAACTATTTCAGATTCAGGAACTGAAGAGCATTTTAAATAGATCATAGCTTCTTCCATTCATTAAAACCTACATTATGTCTGTGGTGATGACCTAAAATACTCAGAAAGGGAAGCATTCTTCCTTGAGCTAGCGCTAGTCTCATCTATTTTGTCACATTAGCATTTCATGAAACAACAGAATAAGGTTATAGAACAAAATCCATTGCACTGTTCATATAAATTAATTGCATTCAGGGGCACTGTGTACCAGCAGAAATCAATGAACTGGTTTTGTTAATGGTCAGGCTTAGACACAGCTTTCCACCTTTTGTGATTTGTAGCAGCTTCACTAAAGAACAATTATACCTATCAAGCACAGAACAAAGAACAAAAGAATAGCATGAAACATGGAAAATCCCTGTTCTTTGAAACCAGGACTCATTTTTCAGTTTTAGGAACTGATTTGGGTAAATGTGTGCTACAGGTGGGACACAGGCAGAGGCTGCAGTCCAACATGTACACACACAGTCCCCATAACTCATACTTAATTCCCTAAGCCTTTCAAGTGCTTGGGAGTTCAAAGTGCTGCCCAGAAGTGCCTCTGGGCTGGTACTACATAGTCTCTCAGAGCTTATTTCATACTTATGCCTGTTTATGGCTGACAACCTGGTCAGTAGTTATGCAGATAGTACAAGTTATCTATAGTGTTTGTGCCTAGAGCTTGTCACTTGCAGCCATTTGCACTCAAAATGTATCCTGAAGGGCTGATGCTGCTGCCCAGAGGCCCTTTTATATATTGGCACAGTGTCTATGGCACTCAGCCATGACCTGGGAAGTCTCTCACCTGAGGGGGTTCAGTCGCACACTGTAAACTATTTCCACTTTAAGCACTTCCTGCTAGAAGTACTGAGAATGACTTGGTGGCACCTTTCCTCCTCTGCTAATCTCTGCAGAATGGCTGCTTTGAATCCCTTTTCATTTGGGAGTCCCTCCTGGTACCAAAAATTCAGGGAACTATGTGTCTGGAAGTTAGATACAAAGACTTTCAGGGTCATAGCATCTTTCTGTCTACGTGTCCAATCCTAAGAGACTCCATGTGAGTGCGCATGCACACGTGTAAGTGAAAGCCACTGCAGACTTCATTTCAGCACTGCTAAAGTCATCCCACTTCAAGGTAAAGCAGCTCCAGTGAATAAGCAAGGTAATTCTTGGCAGTTTTCAGACTTCAGAAACCACAGACAACAAGCCGTCTCCTTTCAGACCTCACCCACTGCCTTAAGACTGCTGAAGTTAATGAAATAATAGTCAGGATTTCATTTGACCCAGAATTTCCCACATTTTAAGGCAACAGAAGGATACCTAAACTGAGTACCTATTTTATCAAAGACGTGTAGCTAGCAGGAAGAAGATGATGATCCTGTATGGCTCCTCCTGGCCTGCGGTGCATTAGATGCACAAGGCATCAAGACCACACAGAGCAAACTGGGAAAAGGCAGTAGAGCTGGTGTCACCAGCTCAACTACCCACACCGCTGGGGTGGCAACCCCCAACTCTGCCTGAGGTCCCCGTGATTCAACTTGCTTCTGACTTTCTTTGGAGTAGGCAGTAGCAGGCTGTTCAGGAGTACTGATAGGGTCCTGGCTGATCCTGGGACAGTTTGTATGGTATGTCTCTATTGCACTGCTGAAAACAAGGGGATCTTCCTGGGTTGGCACTTGTGCTCGCTGTAGACAGGAAAACTATTAATACACTTTGCATAACTAAATGGAAGGTGTTCAAACATATAATTTCATTTTTTTCTAGCATGCAAGATCATAGTCAAAGCACCATAATAGATTGTTAAAGACTGTCATGAAAATTACACCATTCTAAAAGATTTATGTCGATGAGTATTTCTGGACTGTCTGATGAGGCTTACTACATTTTTGGCTTAAATCAAGGAAGAATATGATCTTTAAGCTTAGTTATCAACCAGAATAGACAATAATTTTCAAGTCTTTATTTTGCACTTTTTCAGGTGAAATCCAGCGAGTTAACAATAAGTATTCCCTATTTTGCACTTTACTGATGCTTTTAAATGAAATGCTCCATTGAATGCTAAACAAATTTTGTGGGTCAGATGATGAACAATTTACAGATAATTACTTGCTCAAGACTTGTTTTGAATTCTGCTGACGTTAAAAGAATTCCTTTCAATTACTTCAGTGGGCTTGGGACTAGGCAATGAAGTAGTTTAACTGGAGCAGATAAGAGAATTCCAGTTAAGGGGCTACCATCATGTACAAGAAGGGATTTGAATGTCTCATCCAACAAATAGATAGAGCCATAATGATTATTAATGTTGTAAATGTTATGGAATTAAAAATCAGTTGGCATTAATTTGACAAACTATTTTTTAACAAAAGAAATGGCAGTATGGTTGGCTCGAGAGAACATCAATTTATCAGTGTCTACACTGTTGTATTTGAGCTCACAGCAGCGCTTGTGTGTAATGAGGAATCCATGAAGGGCTCATATTTTATATGTATATATGTACACATACATACATAAAAATATTTACATTAAAAATTCCAGCCAAACTTCAATTGCCACAGCCACAAATAGAATTTTGTAATGTTTATGGCTCTTCATACTCCTTTGTCAAATGCTGCCATGTGGGTATTTTCATCTCTGCCTTTAAGTGCAAAGCCTTTTATTTATAAAGAAATATGAAATCAGTGGCAGCCTCTGAATTATTGCTCACTTGGGGGAAAATGACCTTCATATAAATATTGATGGAATAACCACCAGAAACATAGAGAAATTGTGCTTATCATTTCCTAAATTATAACAATTTGAAGTGATTCTGATCCTTCTGTATTTCACATCTATCTCTAACTCACTGGTAGCAGACCAAAGAAAACAAACATGAGCGCATATAGATGCTTAATCGCATGATAAGTCATTATTCTCCTGCAATTTCCTGTCTTTTAAACGTGTACATGTTTATGATATGACTTTCTGCTGAGTAACGAAAATAACTACTTTTTAGTGATTATTTACAGTCATAGCCATGGGAGCTTTTTGTTGTTGTTGTTAATGTTATTGTGGAAGCACTTCAAAGATCAGGATCTTTTTGTACCAAAGTCTGTGCACACTAGATATAAACTGTTTCTATTCCATTACATCTGAGTTCACATTTGAAAGACCTGGTGCAGAGTTTGCAAGCATGCGGTCATCAAAATAAGAAGAAAAGTAGGCTGTAATCAAGTATTCACTGGTCATTTGCAACTGCCTCTTTACAGGTTAAAAAGCATATTCCTCTGAGAAGTTTAACACAAAATTATGTTCTTCTAACTCCACAAAATATTCCTGATATGGAATGCGTTATATAATGATATATAAGCAGTTTTTACACAAAGAAAAAGTCTAAAGACATCTTTCTCCATGAAACCCACCATTCAGTGCCAACCAGGCTGCAATTTATTACAGTGTTAGAATATAGCCCAGTATCCTTTCTTACAGAAAAATCAGCAAAGATGGCAGGCAGGCTCATAAGCCATAAGAAATTTTTACTAAAAGAAGAAAATCTGCTGAGCATTTTTAAGTCCTTGTGGATTAAACCCAGTGGGCACCTAAGCACCATACAGCCAGTTACTTCCATCCCCCTCCCTTGGTGGGATGGGGGAAGAGGAGAAGAAGAATAAAAGAAAGAAGACTTGGGAGTCAAGATAAAAACCAGCCAAACAAAAGTTTAATAAGTGAAGGAGAAGTGCAAGAAGAGGGAAGAAAACAAAACAAGTGATGCAGAGGCAATCATTCACCACCTCCTGTGGGTAGACTGATGCTTAGTCAGTTCCGTAGCAAAAGATGACTAACACTCCTAAAACCTCCTCTTTTCCTTTTTATTACTAAGCATGGCATTATATGGTTTGGAATACCTCTTTGGTTAGTTTGGGTCTTCCGCCTGGTTGTGTCCCCACCCCACTCACTACGCAGCTTTTAATCTATTCACTGCTGGGCAGAGTGATAAACCAAGTGAGTAGCCTTGGCGCTGTGCAATGTCCAGCAAAAGCTAGAACACTAATGTGTTATCAGTACTGTTTTTGTCAAAAATCTAAAGCACAGCACCATATGAGCTGCTACAAAGCAAATAATCTCTATCCTAACCAGGTCCAGGAACAACCTTTTGGTTTTCTCCCCCCACATCCACTCTCGGCAGACAATATGCATTGCTACAGAAGGAATCTGAACTACTTTTGCTTCTATAAATCTTGCCTGAAACATCCAGATATTTAGACAGCATCATACAGAAGACAAGAATACTGCTTTCCTTGTGCTTCCTCTTCTCTTTCTGGGGAAAAGTTATTCCCTTTATTGAAGCACCTTTTTTTAAGGGGGCTGTAGTTATTGCTGACTTTACAATAGGCAGCAGATGATTTATACTGCCTCTCTGAGTAGTCTGATGTTTCACATTTAAATATGTTGCTGGTGGGATGTGTAAGACATTGGGAGAATGGGAGTTTCTTGTATCCTTCCAGAAATCAGAAGAGCTGTTGTTATCTGGCAGGCAGGCAGACCTCCCAGGCAGCCGAATCGGAAGGCCAACCTCCCCTTGATGCCTGTGAGCAGGATGGGACCCCCAAGAGCCAGAACAGCCTTGTAGCTGTCACCCCAAGAGACACAAAATTTTCAAAAGTTCAGGAAAGATTTTTGAGGCATACAATTTGCATAAAGCCATGTTACATTAGATCCCCATTGGTAGGGAAGTTACACCAAGCTGTGCATGGAGCCTGCAACTTCTGGGAATTTCTTCCAGCAAGATGTGATTCACAGGCACAACTGCTAATAAGAACATAGTGTATTATTAAAAATACCAGCTTGACAGGGCTCAGCAAGTGCGTATAGCAAACGTACCTAGGAAACAGAGAAAAAGCCTGACTCCACTAACTCTCTGCATCTGAGCCTTCTTACTTATCTGTGGAGAGAGGCAGAGAAATTACATAAGGTTGAGATTTTAATGAGAAGAAGTAGAGGACTAATGAAATGCTAATGAGATCAACATAATCCAGTATGTCACTGCAGGCTCTCAGTCCTTTCAAGCCTGGTAAACAAAATAGCAAGCATTAATTTGCTTGAAGTGGATTCATGAATTAAGCAATGGAATTTAGAAAGTAATAAAAAATACTCCATGTTCTCAGCAGTGACACAACATCTTTGTTTTCTGAAGACATTTCCCAAAGGTGGAAGTAAGGCCTCTGCTTTCCACCTTCCATGAACTTGCTAAGAAGGCTTCAGAGGTGATAAGGTTGTTTCCACAGCGTTTCTACGCAGGTAACACGCTTATTGAGAAGGAGATCTGTCAGAAAAGTAGAGATGGATTGTGGGTTTTCATGGGAAACAGGTTCAAAGAAGAGAAGTGGCTCTAAGTGCAGGTGCTTTGGGGTGTGGGCTGGCTGCAAAATGAGGGCTTTCGCTTCAGGTACAACCACCTTGTTCCTCTGCTTGAGACCCAGAATATCTCAGCCCTACAAGGAGCTTCAAGGCAAAAGCTTTTCCTTTCCAGAGTGACATAACTCTGGGCCCAAATAGGCTGTGTCATAAGACCAGAGAGCTACGAATGTAGAAGTAGGTCGGAACTATTTTTACAGCTCTGTGATCCACAGATGATCTTTGTCTTACACAGGAGAGAACAAGTTTCAAGCTGTTCTGCTTAGGTTTTGTGGGGTTTTTTTTACAGCCCTCAGTAGCCCATGCTGTTCCTGAGGGATTAGTGGGACACAGGGCCATGGCTGCCACTCATCTTCTTTCCAGAAAAATGACTTGGATCCACAGAGGAATAATTTAAGTAAGATCTCTCCCGGTACAGAAACAGCCTAAGGCACTACAGGAGTACATCCAAAATTACCCTTTTGCTTTCCATCAGCTGATTTCTTTATATACGGCCCCTAAAAAAATTACATATGAACTGAACTTTAACTGATATTTTAATGTTACTGTCCATTACAGCTACATTTGAAAGTTTGGGGCCTTATTAAAGAGGGCTTATAACCAGTTCTTCTCACATGGAAGGTAATTCTTGCCCTAGAAGGTACCAAGGCTACCTTGACTGACTTACTTTCCTTTGGATCCACCACTTATAGCATCACATTACAGATTCCAAATACTTGTTCCAGACAAATTGCTTATTTTCCACTGAGAGAAGAAAATATAGAGAAAGGAAATAAAAGCAGTCATTCAGAACATCTTCAGTCATATTTTGCCTTGAATCTGTCTTGTTATAGATTTTAATGTTTGTACTTCCAAGGAAGAAATCTGTTTCCTTTTTAACAGTTCTTTTCAGTTATACATATATCACAATAATTTAGCATACATTTCCCTAATCTTTGATTAATGTCTTACCTTTTACTTAAATGCCCATTAAAATAAAATCATCACAGTAATTTTGGTTGAAGCCCATACCACTGACATACTGTTAATGAAAACAAGATTAGCATCTGAAGCTTTCAAGGGATGATTGCTGTCATGTTTGGATTCTTTCCTGACAAGACAGACTCTCAAATTCTTTTAAATGAGAAAATAAAAAAGCATCATGTGCTTCTAATGAGACTTTCACACTTCTTTATGTGCAAAGCCCCAAGTCAAGTTATGTGCACAATTCATACAAGTTAGGAATTCAGTATTTGGGTGATAAGTGTGCTCAGGTCACTGCTGGACATGCTGACCAGCATTACTTTCTTATTTTTCCATTTTTTCCTTACTGTGTCCATCAGACCCTTGTCTTCTATCTGGGTTTTTAAAAATCTGGGGCAAGGATTACCTCTTATGGAGACACAAGTAACAACAAATTTTATCTTCTAAAATTCCCTTTCTAAAACAAATTTCACCTCCATTTATATGGAGCCACATGCAAATTACATCCATTCTAAAATGTTCTTTTCAACAAAAGTAGTTCTCCATATGCCTTTGTTGGTTGCCTGCTCTATTAAAAATAAGTTTCAAGTGCCAGCATTCTGCGACTGACAGTGCATTTATGTTTATAGCTAAACTTTCAAGATCCACTAAAACTCTTGAAGGCAACACTGAGAATGGCAAAAAAATATTAACACTCCTGAAATCCCTCTGCCTTTGTTCTCTCATACGTAAAGTAAGAATAGTACTTGATAGAACCTGGTAGAGATGGTGACTTGATAGAACTACCATGCAAGAGTTGAATTCATCAGTATTTGCAAAATACTTCAGGACTCCAAAGTGAAGTCCACTTAAAAAGCTGTTACCTTAAGAAATGTTGATCTTTTCTTTCCTTTTTCTAATATTTTGTCAGAACTGGAATACTGCAGTTTTAACACTGAAAGACAAATTGTGCATAAAGTGTTATTTCACTGCCCTGTGCTACATTAGCACCTTTGTCCCATCCCTCATGCCTCATGTCATCTGCTTGGACTCATAGGTAAGGGCTAATATCACCTGCCCTGGATGCTCAAAAAGAGAGCATAGGGAGCCCTGTGCTGCTGTTTGTGTCAGTGCAGTGTCTGCATGAAGGAATTCAGACGCTTTTGCTTTGAATGCAAATTGGGTCAGCTACTGAAACTGTCCCCAATACCACCGCTCAGGCTTTGCTGCTGCTGCTCCTTCTTGCCATGCAGATTCTTCTCCTTCAGGTATCAGCAGGGGAGGTCTGCTGTCTCGCGCAGAGAAAAGGTAGTCCTTATCCATCTCTTGCCCTTACTCTGATTACAGCTGCCCCTGTTATTTTCTGAAGTGTTAATAAGGACTGACCTGTGTTTTCTTTTGGGCAGGGTCTGATATTCATAGCAGTGTGTGCTTAGCCTAGATTAACATGGTTGATTATGTCATGTATTTTCATGGCTTTGCTACTCTCCTTCCACTCTTTAATTGAATGAAAATTACCTGAGGCTCAGTTTGTCCTCTGTACAATCTAAGGGACTTGTATCCTGCAGTCAAAAAACACTGCTCCTGTTTGGTGAACTTGTCTTTCTCCCGTGTTAATTATTAGGATGTCCATTTCACACACCACTACTTTGGTCCTCAGCCTGAATACTCTTGTGGATATTGCTAACTTAAAGCATGTGAACAGGTCTACTGAAGAAAAAGCTTCAGTTATGCTAAGTTTTAGTGGGAGGTGTCCCTGCCCATGGCAGGGGGGTTGGAACTAGGTGATCTTAAGGTCGTTTCCAACCCTAACTATTCTATGATTCTATGCATTGTTCTAATGCAGTATTAGGGCTATTTATAGATTATTAGAATGCTGTCTCACAGGAGTATGAGCTCAACTCCTTGGCTTGCTCATCTGTACCTTATGCCTCATTTTATTGTTTGCAAATCAGTCTACATCTTATACGGTCCACAACACAGTAATATCTTAGCAGTATTATTAGAAGTCTTATGCAATGCAAGTAAAACATATGGGTCTTTAAAAAGCATCATGTGCATCTTAGATATTTAGTAGAAAATTAGTTATTTTAATAACAGAAGCATCAGGCTGAATTTCTGTTATTCTACCAGTTTAAAAACACTGAAATATTTTATTTGTCTCCAAGACTACACCTGGACTGTCCAGAGTGGGATACTTAGACAACTCTTGAAAACAGCTGAACAGTTCAGCTGAAAGTTCACCTGAACAACTGAAACCATAAAGGCAGAGAACAGAAGAAAGAGATTTGGAGAGCAATTGGTGAAGAAAAAAATAAGAAAAAAGAGGCAATTTAGAAAGCAAATTCAAGTGTAATTCAGCTTTAGTCAAGGGGAAAGAGGGAAAATTAAGAAACAATACGTTACTCATCTAGCTTTCTGTTAGATCAAAGGCCTACATTTTAGTTTGTTTATTTTCTACAATTTATGAAAAGAGCCAGCAATTGTCCAAGTTTGGATCATACAATGAAAATCAGTGTCTAAAATATCACTCTTTCAACATCTTTTTCTCTGTCTCCCACTTCAGTGGATCAAGAAGGATGTGCTAGTGTTTGTTATTCTTACAGTGATAATGGTAAAGCTTCTCCTAAGGATTTCTGAGATTATTCTTATGTCATGTGTTTACATAGGCACACTGGGACTGTACTGCTAATGAACTGTGGAAGAACCAGGTGTGATTAAAATAAATTAAAGAAAGGCATTATTGGGGCTTTTGTTATTCTTCAGAAGGCCAGTGGACATGCTGAGTATTTATGGCAAAGGTCAATATCCAAGCACACTGTTTACAAAATATTTTCCACAAGACAGGGGTTTCTTTCAATTTCCAGTCCTAGCTACAAAACATGGATGTTTTCAAAAAAACTGTGGTATTTTTTATCTGATCACTTTTTGAATCAAACTTCACTCAGAAAAATGGTGCAGTCAGTAAGAAAATGGAGTTCACAGATCCCATTGACTGGCTTATTAAACATGGAAGGAGAAATCTACCACTGGAGATGAAACAGAGCTCACACTCCAAGAGCCACAACAGCCTTTAAACTATCTTTGTACCCTTCCACTCTGGGGATGTTCTGTTACATATAAATGGTATCACCTAGATAACGCCTGAGAAATGAAGCTTGGCCTAGGAAGTCCAGACAGCCTTAAGAGTCAAAACTGGAAATTCACTGGTTGCCTAAGTTGCACTGTTTGAAGTCTCCTCATCAGGGTGCCTTATTCTTCCTCAGCATGCTCTCTTGCCCCATCCTTGACAAGCTCCTGGCTCTCAGGATACATTGGTAGTGTCTTGCATCTTCCTTACTTTGTGCTGGAAGATTCAGCCCGCAGCAGAGCCCCTCTACAGTCTGTGCTGGGGCCCTGGAGGCACATGCTTTCCTCTGGATTAAAGACATTGAATCTACCCTGGAGGCACTAAGTTCTTGCATGTCTCCCAGGAAGTATGCCTCTAACTGGAGAGGAAACCCACAAACACCAGCACATGCCAGCACTTTTGCCTACAACACAAAATAATGAAAGGGTATAGATTTGCTGAAAATGCATAACAACTTAGTTTCTTGAAGAATTCCAGTGATAAGTAAGACAGGCTTGGCTCTGTCCAGCTTATCACAGGACTTTTCATGTAACCTTGCCATAAAAGCCCAAAGCACTGCAGATGCCTGCAGGGTAAAATCTTCCCTTTGCCTTCACACAGGATAGCTCTGGTGGAAGGGAGGCACAGTGTGGCAGGCACAGGGCTGTTTCTGCTGCTTTCGCCAAAAGAGGGGAAAGTAGACAAGCTGATTTAGATGCCAAGCACTCCCTCTGTGAGCAGCTGAGCAATGAGGGTGGCAAGAGGGAAGCAGGAACAGCCCTGCGTGGTTTGGAGATGATGTAAATGGCCAGTATTGACTCACATGACACATTTAGATTGTTTTCCTCACTGACTCTTTCTACTTTCAGGTGTTTTAATTTCCTGTAATCTTTACATAGTCACATGTGGGCAAGTAAACAGATTTGGACCAAACAGCTGTGCTAATTTATTGTACTGTTTAAAGCAAAGCTTGAACATTCTCTTAACTATAGGCAGGGACTGGATGTACTGACAGATACAAATGGGTAGGTACACTGTGGTCTGTGCACAGAGGAGGTCAGGGCTGTGCCTAAGCTCCATGTGGCAAGGGGCCCAGGGTCAGCCAACTCCAAGGCAGGAGGGGCAGATCCCCTTCCCAGCATGAGGCTGCCCTTTGCATTCGTTGCAGTGCGGCTGAGTGAATCATGAGCATGTTTTCTTGAGCTGCCCCTGAGGCTGCTGGGGCTCCCAGGGGTATTCAGGTAGTGCTGGGAGGCTTTGTCTCTCAAGGCAGATAGTTTCAAGCTTCCCATGCCATGAGGCTTGTGGAGCGCAGCCCCCCTGTGCTTTTTCCTCTTGTTCTGGCCTGTCTCCTTTGCAAGGCAATGAATGTTTTCCTGTCCAGAGCCTGTGCTATGGGCCAGAGCATAAACAACCCATAACAGAAAACAAAATGGACGCTTCACAGATTGGAGCTCCCAAGTTCTTACAATAGTTCGTACAGCAGAGCTGAGATCAAAGGATTCAGGGAAATGTCCTAAAACCACAGAGCAAGTAAAACTGGTTTTGAATACAGGGTCTCCTGGTCATCAAATTCACCCACTGTTCATATAGCAGTTCTGGCTTTCCTGACACGAGGCATACTCTCAAACACCTTGTTTTTCTATAAATTCTTTTTTATGCTTGGAAGGCATTTCAGGGACCCTAAGTGTTTATTAAATGAAAAGCATGAAAAGTGGAAAGCCATTTTCCCTTTGTGAACTGGTCTGGAAAAATATGCATGTGAAGTAAGTCTAGAGAGGAAACCAAAGGAGGCTGCAGTCATGATCAAGTAATATTTTTTCTTTGTTGTCATTTTTGGGTTTACTTTCTTTTGCAATTGTCATATCTGAGATTGAATCTTCTAAAACTTCCCTGATTTTCTACATCATGCTTTGGTGAACATTTATACAAGGAGCCAAGGAACAAAATTACAGTCGCATTTCTAATTATCTAATGGCACATGACAGATCTTCTGCCTGTATTTACCTTTGTGCCGTGTCCTGACTGCCCCTGCCCTGAAGCAATCTTAAGAGAAAAGTTCAGTTAGCCTTCCTGATAGGTAAACAGAACTTTTAAAAGCAAGTTCCACGTTTTCTCTATGCCTATTCCTAGGTTAGCAAGTCGGGTATTTTAAAAACGATCTAGGCTACAATAAGAATACACATACAGGTGTAGCTTCTTCTGCACAGAATCACACAGGAATTATGTGTTCTACAAGTTGTCAATTGAGAATAAGCTGTGTGGGTAAGTCCCTATGAAGACAAAACCTAACAATGTTAGATAGGAAAGCAACTTTAAAAAGAAAGAAAAGAGGAAAAAGGTGGTTTGTTCCAGGCCCGCCGAGAACGTTTTGGAGCCTTGAGAACATGTATTCCCTTGCTTTGCTGAATGTTCCTTCTGTCTTGTCCACTGCACAATTTCTTACCTTTCACACTGCTTCTTTCTGCCACCTGCAAATAACTTGCTCTCCGCTCATTTTATCCATTCCCTAGGAGCGGGCCTTACTGTTTAATTCTTCACCTTTCCTCTTCTTGATGTCATAGCTTCCTGGCTTGCGAATGCCAGATGCTGGCAGATGATTGCCTTCTGTACCCTCACCTTCCCTGTTCCCCCTGCTCTCCACCCCAATAGAATTCAACATTTTTCAGACGTTTTAATTTATGGCTGAAACACTGCACTTTCTGTCAGACGTATTGACAGTATTGAGGAATACAGATGCTCAGGGCAATCATTAGCAAAGGTATGGTCTTCCCAGGCTCACCTGTCTTCCTTCTTCATCAGTGAAAACCATTCCAGCATTTAGAGAGAACAAGTCTCTTTTCATTTTACTTCAACAAGATCCTTCGGTTGCAGCTAGTCCTCTGACTTTAATAAAAGCAGTATAATACTGGTGCTCATTCCTCATCCATACTTTAGACAGACAGTTCAGTCAAGGTAGGAACATCACAGTGACAGCATTGACAGATTTATTTATGCTTTTTCTGGATGAGTAGAGGACCACATATTCCTTGAAATGCTTATACACTCCCAGAATCACCTCTGTAAAATCTCCACCATACTTCATTAATATAGAAGTAGTGCTTTCATATCTGTGCATTTCTCACACATAAATGAACATGCAGTGCTAGACAACATTGTGCAAGGAGTTCAGTGCATCCAGGACACAATGAACTCCAAAATGTCTGTGCTGTTCATTTCTGCATATGCAGTGTCTGTCCATTTGGGATTTCCAGATGTTTGGAGCCAGGCCAAAGCTACTCCCTCATCAGGGCTGCTGGACATCTGGAAATTCCAGACAAGTGTCTGAAGCCCACTTTTTTATGTGGGCAACATTTCTGGAGTGAAAAAGAGATCATATGCAGAAAACCAAGTGTATATGTATAATTTATTCAGAAACCCTAGACAAGCCAAAGATACTTTCAGTGTAATAAAAAAGAGAGAATTAAAAAAAGGTCAACCAACTCCTACTGAAGGGCAATAACAGTTCAGTGCCAGCTTCCTCTTTGAGCTTCTAAAAACCTTCTTCGTATCTCATTTTGCCTCGGCTTTATTGAACCTTTCATTTCATCCATTCTGCCTAAAAGACACCCTCAGCTACTTCTTTCCTTTTTCACTATGAAAATATTTCTGAGTATCACATTACACAATACACTTTAAAGCTCCCATGCTTACCTCTCATCATGCTCATCACTAGTCGTGTTTTGTTGGCTTTTTCTTCTCCCATGGCTTCATGACTTTTGCTTCTCAGGGGACCAGTAGGCTATTTGTTGCTGATACACCACTTACTGTGTGATATGTGCATATGTCTTTATAGTACTGCTATATAAATATTTGATATTAGCTGTGCATTGCTTTATGAAACTACAATTGATAAGGCAGTTGTTTCAAAACCAAACTAGGCCTACATTACTCCCAGAATTATTTTCTAGAGGTCATGAACACATTGCAAACTGAGTTTAATTCATGCTAAAAGCTGTGGTCAAAGGGAACATTCATGCTTAGAATATTTGAGATGACTGAATATGCGTGGACCCTTTGCAACTACTGTGGCATAAATCTAAGTCCTGATTAATGAATATAACTTCTGTGGTCAGAATGATAAATTAGAAAGTAAGATTACAGAGAAACTTATTTAAAAAAAATTATGGACTTATAGGGAAAACATAGGATGGATGTTATTCCATCCTAGGAATAACAGATTGCTGGGTGTGATTGTTGGCCAGCTGGTTTGCAGTAATTTGATATGCTTGACCTGTAAATTAATAATTGATCAAGGATATAAGAATACATGAATAGAAAAAAAATATTGAAAGGTAAAATGCAAGCACTACCAGGTTTCAGAAAGTAGGAATTCTTTCAGATCACAATCCTGTTAAGATCCACACTAGGAATTAATGTCAGGATTGACCTATAATGCACTGAATGGTCTTTTCAGATAGTTAATTCTGTTACTTACAGGTTGGTAAACTGTGTTGAAACTTTTGTTACATTTTCTTTTACAACTATACATCTATTCTATTCCTCTGTTCATTTTTTATATTGGTATGTAGACTTATGAATGATTCATCTGACCATCGCTTTTTGCTTGCAGGCATTATGGATCAGAGAACTGCCATTCATATGTCCCTCACCATTCTTGCTGGAAGCAGAATTTCCCCTAATGACATGAAACCATTAGGAGGAACCAGAGACAGAAAAAACACACCAAGAGAAATAACCATGGCTATAATGTAAGAGAATAAATAATTGCAGGCAAGGCTGTCTGTACCCTGGCAAAAGTATGAGAAAGTTTATTGTACGATTAAATTGACAATAAATCTAAGACTTTTTGAAAACTGGAATGAGTTTCCTTACTGTGTTTGGACAATGAACAATGCTGGTAAGTGTTGCTACTGCTCATAGTGGGTTGATTTCTACAGTACAAGTAATGTAGCTTGGTCTTTATTTAGGCCATATGTTGAAATTTTTACTGTTGCAAACTTAATAAAGAAGTCATCCCGATATTTGTGTATGTTCGTTACATATCCTGTTCAAAAGGATTATGTGGATAGTAATTATTACCACTTTCTATGCATATGCAAATGAGAAGACCCCCATGCTATTGTCTGAAAATTCTGGTGGAAATTTTTGCAGCTTCATCTGGGAATTTTTGTTGCTGTCCTGGGGTTTTTCTTGCCAGGAATTTTCCTCTCCTAGACTGTTCCGCCTTTTAACATCAATATTAATTCCACTTAGGACATTCAGTTTTTCCAGGCTACTTTCAGTTCTCCAATACTTTCAAGGCCAAAGAATTGAGTATCGACACCCACTGGTATTTCAAATAAATCCAGTGCACATCTATGTTGGCACAGGGGATGTACAAAAATATAAGATCTTTTATGGCAATTCTCATTTTTAGGTATTAAAAACCTCCTTCTCAATCTAAATTCCTGTGTTCTCCTAATCTGTATGCCCTTGATAAAGCAGATGGGATTGCTAGACTAAGAACTTGCCTCAGTAGGCAATTCTTTGACAGATTATAACATTTTAAAACTCAATTTGAATGATCTTTCACTGTAACACATAGTTTAGGGAAGTGAAATGCATTTCCTACCCATTGGTTATTCCTCACTGAAAAACTTTTCCAATGAAGAGCAATTTCCTTTCTACTTACAGTGAAAAATAGGAATCAGACATAAAACAGTTTAGTGCCTTTTTTGAGAAATCCCAATTGTCACATTCAGCTTTTAGTTTTAGGAGTAAAGTTGAACTTTTAATTGCAATTCTTTAAGTGCAAACTTATAATTCTATTTTCTGTACATGTCTACAAAATCTATACATTAAAGTTTGTTTTCTTATAGATGTTAAAATCTATTTATAAAAACCTTCTCCTGAAGGTCAAGTCTTGTCCTTAGTCTGATTCAACCAGTTTGAAATGTTTTCTTCCAAACTGACTCTCTTTGCAGTTCTGTTGACTGAGTCTTTCATCTGTCTGAAACGCATTGTGGTTTTGACAATGAAAGACTATATTTCTTGTTCATTGTTCTGTTGAGTGATATTGATCATGGCATTTGGAAGAAAAATGCTCCTTTATCCCTCATAATTCTTTTCTCTCAGATATATTTTTTTTCTTGTTTTTATTTTTATTTATTTTTTTTCCTTTGAATGCATCTATGCAACATAATATAACATAATGCAGTGCCTTGGCAGGCCAAGCTGCTTTGGGCACCAAAAGCAGTATAGCAATATTGACACAACAATCTGTCTAGTTAATTAACCTGGCTGGGAAGATATGTAGGTGGAGCATCATGCTGCTGTTGTAGCCTTTATTGCACCATAATTATGTTGCAAGATATTTCTGAGTTATAGGATTGCCTTGTCCTTCAACATTGACAAGTGCCAGGGGCTGCAAAGAGACAAAACCTTCAACATCTCAAGCAGAAAGATAAGGAATAAGGATGGTGATTGCAAAGGCGGAAAACTTATATAGAAAAATCCCTTGGACTGCCTTGGCTGCTGAGTCCACTGCTACAATCAGTTCCTGACAAGGGCTTATAAAGACTGAACTAGCTGTCTGTGAGGGATACTGGAAGGCAGAGTGTGTTCAGAACACTTGACCAGGATTATAAAAATCAAATCTTATAATCTATGAAGAATATCACATTTTCTAGAGGTCATCTCTGAAGACTGTTCTTCAGCATAAGTCCAAGTCTTTTGTTACTAATGGTGACTGCAGTGATTGTGCTGCTGTTGAAGTCAAATGGTCCCGGGATGCCACTTCTTTTGTGGGGTTATCTTTTTGGCTAATCTGTCTCATGCTAGCCCATAAAATTTGCAAACAGTCTGACTTCAATCTGGAAGAAATTAAAAGTAAAAGATTTTCCCCCAAAGACAACAACTTTGTTCAGTCTTTTTTAATTATCTTAGTCTCTGTAATGGCTGATAAGATACACACATGCAGTCAAAAATAGCCTGTAGACTCAAACAGGTTCATAATGTGCCCATACTTTCATGAGTGGCTACAAATGAAATTAATTCAATAGCTTTCACTTGTTCTGTGGAATCAGAAATGGAATAATGAAAAAGAAAATATTCAGGGTATGTTACACTTGTGTGCAAGATCAGCTCCTGTAACATAATTCAGCTAATGGATAAAATATCAGCATGTTTGCTGATAATTGGTTGGAAACAGAAATCTTTCTCCACATAAACCATCTGCATGGATTGCTCAAAATGAAGACTTTAAACGACTGCAAAAGAAATTACTTTATATTAAAAGAACAGTTGTTGCTCAATAAGCTGTTGGAATACTCAAGATATAAAGATACTTTTGCACCAAAGTTAGGACATTTAGTAAAACGTGGTGATTTGCAGTAGGGACACTATAAGTTACATCCAAAATAGAATTTAATTAACAGAAATTGTGTTAATTACCAGCAGTGGTTTATTCATCTTATGGCATTTCTTCTTAAACAAAATAGCTGTACTTTGCAATGGCACTGGCTGGAGTTGGAATTGTTATGCAATGGGCATGTATTAGCTGCAGTACTACATAGTTTGTTTACACAAAATTTTTTCTATCAAGAACATGGTTTGGAGCTGACCACAACCTTAAAAATGGCATTTTAAGCAACTCGGGAATCACTGTACCAATGGGCTGACCAGGCTGTATCTAGAACAGACAGGCAGAAGCATGCAAGAGAAGCTGTTTACTTTGCTATGGCATAGGAAACTGCAGTTCCTGATTCATTTAATTACCTGAGGTCAAACCTGGTGTGTCTTGGGAATCTCTCAGAACATTAACGCTGGGCTTTGAAACCACATCATAGATACTACATAGTGAAATTTACCTGTTAAACATTTCCTGTATGTCATAGGAGTGCCATTAAAATCAGCTTCCAGTTATAGTGTAGCTATGAAATACTGTCCAGAAGGTGAGTCAGGAGCATATGAATTTACAGATAGTTTTTGAATGAACATAGCTATATTGCTTAGCAGTTCATCACTACACTAGTTCAAACAATCATGTTACCTAATTAGATAAAGCTCAAGATGAAGGCAAATGGATTCTAAATGTATTTGTTACCAGAACTGTTTAACAGGGTTATGAAAAAGGCTTTAGAATTTTTCTTCCAGATATTTCAATATTTTATGTAGCATTTATTTTTAAACCTGATGCAAATCTTTGTCATGCAGATATTTATCCAGCCTTTTGTAGATTTGATGCAGAATAAAATGTCATATATAAATAAAGAATAAGAACAAGCAAGATACCTGACATTGCTCATGGGCTGGCAACAGCCTCACTAACCTCTGCTAATCTTGAACATCATGACATTCTTGTAGCTAAACAAGACACCAGTTCTTTTATGTGAATGAAGTAAGTAATGGAAATAACAGTCTCTGAAAACAGATGTCTGTACTAAACCCCTTTAAACCAATAGTTGTCTGTCCTGGTCTGAGTCTTGCTTAATCAAAGTAAAGAAGTACACAGTTCCCAGGAACTCAAAAGGGTAGATATAGGGTCAGAAATATCTCCATGGAGCCTTCGGCAGAGACAAAGTTTGTTTGTGGAGGCAAAGCTTTGTGTTCAATTGTGGTGTAATTACTGGATGACAAGGGCTAATAGTGGGGGAATACATATGATGTGTAAAGTGTAAATAAATGCTGTTTTATGGAAGTAAGGAAAGAAGAGGCAGAAGGACTGCATTTTGATGAGTTACGGGAAAGGAAGATGAAGAATATAGTGGTTATAGTGAAAAGCAGGAAGGGAGGTAAAAAAAAAAAAAAGTAGAGTTAAATGATGAGAAAGGAGACACCAAAACTAGGCAGAGAGACATTTTCAATTAATTTGATGCAATATAGAATAAGGAAAGTGTTATCTCCTATCGATTTACCCATGTCCTATCTCCATGACCTGAATCAATATCAATTATAGTTCAAATTTTCAAAAAGATCTTTGACATATAATTTCACTTGAGATTACTATGAATCTGATATATTGAGAAAAAATTATGCAGGTTTTTATGGGCTGTTGGGAATAGCTTGCCTAGGCCATGTGTTGGCTACATGACTAATCTGGATGTGTTCAAGGAAAGGACCCGAAAAAAGGCACAAAAGGTCTAGAGCAGAGCAGGTGAGCAAATAGATTACTCTTGAGAAGGCCACACATGCAAAAATAGTTGGTGTGCTTTTTCTTAATTCAGGACGATTCCTGAACCGTATCAGGATACAGAAGATTAACAAAGCTGCTAGCCAGCCTGCTGATATAGCTCCTGCTCAGAAATTAAATCCCTCATCAAATCATGACATTTAGAAAACTCCTAGAATTTATCCTGTGTCTGTAACATTTGGACACTGATTAAACCGGATCATCAAACAGGATCATCAGTGTCCAGTTATAGAGAGCAGTATTTTCAAAAAATAAGTCACTTCAGCTCACAACAGATGGACTTGTGATGTGAGCTGCAGGAATGAGCACTAGCAAAGAGCCTTGGATAGACACATGAGCTCAGCAGCTATCTGAAATACCATATCATCAACTAGAACTGAAATAATTTGTTGACATCCTCCTAGTAAGTGTCAAAAAGATAATATGCTTCTGAAAAGATTTATTTTTTTTTTACTAATCAGGCATAAAATACTACTGTAATAAATAAATTATTACAGTGCGTAATAAATGATTATTAGGAAGCAAGTTTTTTAATAGACATAAATGTCAAGGATTTTTGGGGATGCAGATTACTTCGGTGTATGTTTCAGACTGGCATCCTCTATGCAGAGCCAACTGTGGTAGAGTGATTTATCCTCACCCCTGCCATCTGTATGATGTTTTGAAATTATTACTGTGTCTGCATGTGTGTGTGTGCACATGTGTGGAAGGGCCCTCTGGTCACACCCTTACTGGTTTCAGATGCTTTCTATGTACATCCATAAAAAGAAGCTGAAGGTGGAGTTTCCACAGGAAAGTAAACCTGCTGTGGAAGCCTGTTGCAAGCTGCTTTGTTTGACAGGTCTCTCAAAACATTTTTTTAACGTGTTGTAATCCTTTTTTTCCCTCTATTTTTTTTAATTTACTTTTAAAAAATTAACATAATTTTTATTTTAATTTTTCGTGCAGGGATTGAAGGAGAGAAGGTCTTACTATGAATAAAGAAAGACTATTTTCAGTTGCTACACGGTGCAAGTTTTGTATTTTTAAGGTTTTCCGAGGGCTCTGAAACAAATGTGGGCACAAAATTACTAAATGAAATATAAACCTTTAGAATCAGTTTTACGTAATGCTAAGTGTGATGGCTTTGTAAAAGTAGTAATGGAAAATTACTGAGGTGCATGATTCACAGAGAAAAAAGTATAGGGTACAGCTAGAGGACATACTGAGAATTCTTGTACAAGATAAACTGTTATAGTTGATATAGTTTTTGGCCCTATGACCTTAGTGCAAAATAAGTGTAAACCAAACAGGCTAAAAGAACAGGATGTAAGGATAAGGAGTATCTGGGAATGGTAGGTGTCCAGGATGGGCTGCTGTTAAACTAACTGATAAGTGGAAGGAGAGGGTGGTAGTTATGTCTATGGTGTTAATGAACCAGTTAAGTTGGTATAAGCATCTACTGTGCACACTTCAAAGGCTGCCAGAAGTGATGAAGATTGTTGGAAGAAGTAAACGACCCTCAGAGACCACCACCACATTT
>WYDI02006908.1:0-17393 GCA_009867235.2 Psittacus erithacus
ATTCAATTAATATCCAGCTCATTCAAAAGAAATACTAAATAAAATATATATCCCATAGCAGAACATTTCAGCCTAGAAACTGATAATTATACTCAACACAGGACAATATGAGCATGGAAAAGATGTGCATAAGCACTAAAGCACACCTACTGCAGTAAAACATCTAGCATTACACACCTTGAGAAAGGATTGTTTCATTATCAGGGTTAGGCTAAAATCTCAGTTGATACAAAGTTGTCTCTTATAGAGAAATTTACATGTAAAATTTAGCGTGGATACCTTTGATAATGAACAAACAGATCAAAAAGTGTATGATGGACCATATACAATAAGACAAACCAAGACTTTACTAGAAGAGAGCATTACAATATATAGAAAAAAGAATAAAAATATAAGCATTATTTGAATAGCATTTTAAAAATGCATACTTGAACTTATTAAAAGGTTCACTAACTTTTAATGAAATATCACTACTTAAATAGGCATGATTCTGTAGAAAACCCTTTTCAGATATGGTGATAATTTCTTATAGTATGATCCCTAGAAATAAATCTTTTGTCTTTTGATCTTAGCTACGAAAAAATTCAAATGAAAGAGTAGTCTTAGAAAAACATGAGGGTTTTTTCCATGCTTTCACAGTAGATTTAGTCAGAAAAAAAAACCAAAACCAAAACCAGCCAAACAACAGAAGGTCGATGTACAGAAAAATGAATAATTTATGTCAAAAACTTTATTTATAATATCCAATGAAAGTTCGTTATCACAAGCAACAAAAATATTCTCTGCTCTGGAAATGTAATTTCCAGAAATATGATGTCACCCAGGATAAAAGTTAAAGTAGGAACCTGGATAATAATCAGGTAGATAAAGAACCGATGATGTATGAAACAAAATTATAACAGACAAGTACTCAGCCACTTCAGTACTAAAAAACATATTTAATGAAGTAAAATGGTTGCCACCAGTATTTTTTTCATTTGAAATTGAAGTAAAATTTATGCATTGAGGTTACTGTATCACAAGAAATTGACAAATTTCACTGTGTATAGAATCAACTAGGTTGGAAAAGACCTTTAAGATAGCATGTTGAGGTCCCATCCACCATTTTTATTGTTCAGCCTTGTGCCTCAGAAGAAACATTACTACCAGTGCATACAAATTCTAAACCATGAAATTTTCTACAAAATGTTCATTTACTGAAGACGTATTAGGCTTGTGGCAAAAACAGTACTGGTTTTCTGAACACATAAACCTGTTGTCCAATAGGCATGTTGGAAAACATTTTCTTAGGACACGTTTCTGCTATCCAACAACTCTAAATGCAAGCCAGTCAGATCCATCACACACATATGAATACATAAGCTCTGTGGCAAAGAAACACGCATAAACACGTAGCATGAGTGGCTTCACTGCAGAAGTCTGCAAAGTCAAAGTTAGAATTAGAAATCTGTCCTGGCCTTCAAACATTAACATCTTATCACAGCAATTTGGTATAAAACATTTTTTAAAATGCCAGCCATGGGTGGCAGTGCCTTGGTTATTTTCTACTATTGCTTAGAAATTTTATAAATATGATCTGTGTTCCAAGAACTGTTTCTCTTTTGCTGTGCAGATTCCTTTCTCCTAGTGTTAGTTTTACCACTAGTGACATATAAACCCTGTATTTTCACATTTTAAAAGTGTGTGGCATTTACTTGCCCATTATTTTCAATCATCCAATTTTAGACATCCAATGTACATTCTAGACACCATCTTGAATTAGTAATTGGAAGAATGTATACTGAAAAAGTGAAAATGGAAACATGCAAAAAATTCCTGTTAAAAATATAAACTGTGCTTCTACAAACAACTTTCCAATTTATTATCTTTTTCATAAAATCCTGGCAGAGCCACATACATTTTCCTAAGGCTCCCGTGGGTGCTCTTGTCTTGGTTTAACCCAGGCCAGCAACTAAGCACCGCACAGGCTCTTGCTCGCTCACTGCCCCCAGCAGGCTGAGGAGAACAGCGTTGGAAGGTACAAGTGAAAAAATTTGTGGGCTGAGATAAGAACAGTTTAAAAATAGAGATGATAATGATGATGATGATAATATAATAATAATAATAGTAATAATAAAAATTAAAACAAAAAAATAGAGAGGGAAATAAAACCCAAGACAGACACCACCAGCTCATTGATGCCCAGCCAGTCTTTGAGCAATGGCCCCACGGCAACCTTCCCCCTAGTTTCACTGCTGAGCCTGATACCATGTGGTGTGGCATATCGCTTGGGTCAGTTAGGGTCAGCTCTCCTGCCTGTGATCCCTCCCAGCTTCTTGGGTCCCCCCAGGCTGCGGCTGGGGGGGTGGGGTGGGAAGAGGAAAGATCTTGACTTAGTGTGAGTAGGGCTCAATGATAACAAAAACATCCCTGTGTTATCAACACTGTTTCCAGCACAAATCCAAAACGTAGCCCATACTAGCTACTAAAGAGAAAACCAACTACCCCAGGGAAAATCAGCACAGCCGTCATCTACAATAATGAGCTGACCGATATTGTAATACAGAGTAGCTTTCTATCAAATGTGTTAAAACTTCAAAACCAAACCCATCAAGGCACATAGTTTCCCAGAGTACTGCACACAGAAGAGAAAGAGCCTCTCATGAACTGAAACTAGGTGAAAAACTTATTTACATATTTCCCTAGTCTGCGAGTAAAGCCTATAGAATTGGTCAGTGACAGAAAGTAAATTTCTCCTTATAGTACTCCATTTTCCATTTGATTCCATTACTCTACTAAGTGGGGGAATATTATTTGACAACTAAGCTTAGGTATTGGTTTCAAAATTATTAATTTGTTATACTAGGTAATTTATTGTGACAATCTTTGGCATTATCTAGCCACCTCTATTTGCAAACCATTAACATAGTTTTTCCCAAATGAACCCAAAATTTGGGTTGCTCAAAAGTAGCCAAGTAGCTTAAAGATCTGATTTAGCTTGCTCTGCACACCACCTGTCACTGTCCTTATGGAGAGCCAGAGATATGGCATCACTAAAAAATCTACCTAAAGATAAATAGAGGAAAAATATTTACTCTCAAATAACAGCATATTCAACTGTACCATTGTAGAAACTTTTCATTTGCAACTTTGTGTAATAGAAGTAGGGTAATACGACCTTGCGGCCATCCTCTTTGTCAATGGCCCTGTGAGCAGTGTACATAACAGACAGAACAAACAATGAAAACTGGCAAAGAAAATATACATGGCCAGCCTGAAAGAAGACCTTGGAGAGAACAGAACCATCTATAATTTCTTTTTTTTTACTTCCACTTAAAGAAGGAAAATTACAGATACCTCTGCTGAACTTTTCTGTAATTGTTTTTATTAGCGACAGAACTGATCTGTAAAGCCTAGAATACTTCAGGCATTTTAGCAGACAGGGTTTTATCTTAGGCAATTCCTAATAATAAAGGCAGCGTCTTTCTGCAGATACTAAACAGTCATTGGGACAAACAGAACACAGAGATGAAGATGCATAATAGTCCCTTGATAGAGAGTTATTGCATCCGGTTTTTCTCCAAATGCTCCAGTATTGACTAGTAAAGAGAAATTTGACAGCAGACGACTGGCAGCTTTTTATTATTGCTATTTTAATATCTCCTATTCTATAGCTGTCAAATGGGTTATGAAAATAATTAAAAATCTTTTTCATACATGTTGAGCTCTACATTTCAGTGTAGGCAGTGTGTTCCAACAAGATATACTTGACAAGGAACTATTTCCTTTATGTTTTCCAGGGGTTTCATTCTTATAACTTTTCCTTAAAAATGCATCTGTGTATAGTTAATTGTACATGGAAAAATACATAGAGAAAAAACATATTCAGGTAAGTAGTAAATTTGTATTTTAAAATCAGAAACCAAAGGTCCTACACCCAATTTTGTATGCCCAGAGCTTCACACCTGCATATTTGCATTTCCAAAATTGCACAACAGATGTTATTTATGTCAGAAAGGGCTGTATAAAACTAGGACTCTAAAACTTGCAGTAACACTATAACTTAGTCATGATTACATTCCGCAAAGTGAGTCATACACCATGTTTCCAGCAATGCATGCTATCCCAAAAAGCTGACCTATAAAGGATTTGTACTCCTATTCAGTTCCCCAGTTTACCTGCCTCAGCCTGCAACTGTATCATACTGCACTTCCATCATATCACGCTTTCAACATATCTAGGGTAAAATTGCCACAGCATTAAGTAAGAAGCAGAAAACCAATTCCCATTGTCAAGGAAATTGTAATTTCAGAAGATAATATCTCTGGTTACCAAAGTCCCTGAACAATTTCACAAGTGTAGGTCAAGAGCCTTAGCTCAGATAGTGTCCTGGTTAAATTGCATTTTGGTTACCTTTGTCTTTCCTTTTACCCAGTTTTGTCTAAATTGGATACTTCCCCAAGAAAAGATGCATTTGCTTTATTAGGCTGCCCTTGACTGCCTCTTCTGCCAATTGCTTCCTAACCTATGTCAAGCCCTGTAATTTCCCACCAATACTTACATCACCCAGTACTCCACCAGAAACAACAATATTGAGAATGCTGACCTCTGAAGAGCACCATATGGCTGCAAATGCTCTTAAGTACCATGTTGTCTAACCTGCCTCACAGTAAGCCCAGATGCCATGGTAATTAAAAGCTGGATACCATGCAGAGGCTAGTGTATAGCACACTCCCAAAATTCTTCAATACGCAGAAATATTCCAATTTATTAATAAATAATTTTTGGAAAATAGATTTAATGAGAGTTACAGCAAGAGACACAAATATAAATTAGAATATACATTTATAAAGAGAAGTAACTATGGGTCATCCCCACATACCCACATTGTTGGTCTAGTTAATATTTAGATATATTCTAACTATAGTACACCGGAATATTCTTGAAGGTGTATTTATTTTCACTCATCTTTCACTCGTCAAATTCAAATCTTTTTCTATACCATTGCTGATAAGAACCCTTAAAAAAAAATTATAGCCAGAAGTATGAAACTTTATGCTTCATTGAACAACATTTGTGCTAAACAAACTTGAAACAGGTATGTCTATTCCAAAGCAGCCTCATTTAAAAATTTAAATGCATATTCAAAGGAAATGCTGCTCTAATACTTCTCACTTAACTTTGGGAACACAGAAGATAAACTATCCATAATTTTCAGTCAAGCATTCTTATGACTATCAAATCACATGAAAAATGTTTCAAAGTGGAATATTCCATACAGCAACACACAGACCTGACAAAAGAGCAATATACTAGCCAAACATTATTTTTATTTTTATTTTTTTTATTATTGCAAAAGTCAAGGCATATCTTCTCTGAATGCTCGAGAGAAAACATTGTCCTTATTATCAGTATATCTTGATAATAAAATTTGTAAATGTTTCTTCATTACACAAAATTTTTATTTTCAATGTCCTCAATAGATATTATCAAAAAAAAAAAAAAATGCTTACAGAGAGAGACTTTTTTTCTTTCTAAAGGCATGGAACTTACAGACAATCTATAGAGAGTATGCATTTAACGTAATTAGGCAACTGTGCGCATCCTTTACTATGCATCAACATTAAAAATAGGCTTTTTAATGCATTCTAGGTATGTGTTCAGACACAGTCACAGCAAAAGACAAATGACTATGATTATTGTTTTCAATTTTACTGCTTATTTCACCCCTATTCTTTGGATGTGTTATAATGTAACAAATCAAAAGCAAGAGGAATTTCTTGAGTGGGCACCTAGTATTGCTGTGGGGAAAAAATGCCCCACTAGAAAATGTTCATCTTAAACAGTAGATTGATGTATGTAATTATATCTATTATGAAAAAAATTGATTTAGTAAAGTATGAGTTGGCTTGACCAGTTAAAACACAGTTGAGAACCCCGAGTCCATAAGATTGGTTTGGAAATCTAAGTATCGTTCTCCTTCACATTTTCAGTACTTTCAGCTGCCAAGTAGAAATTGTCTCCCCTTGGCGTACTCTAAACAGTTCCATACATGAAAATAATAATGCAACCATCATATGCTTATGCATAACCTTGATATAAATGGATACCCTACGTCACAACCATCCAATTATCACCTACGTTATCTCAGTAACTGGACTTTGATGTCTTTTACTGATTTCTATTGAAATACAAAGTGACTCTTCGAAACAAAAAGCTGTTTGTTCAAGGAAACATAAGACAAGAGGAAAAGGGTGAAAAAGAAGACATAGGACCTATATACAAGCTTTTCCTGCAAGCCTGGGGAGGTCCACTTGTTCCAAGTATCTGCCATAATTGGGAACAGAAGAAATGGCTGTCCAGAAGCCTTTGCCTTAACCTGATTTAATCAGTGTGCATTCCTCTGAGCTCATAATGTTTCATTCTTTTCAAAATTTCTTTGTCTGCTCTGGGAATTTGGAGCCTGCCCAATCGGATTAGCTCATCAATAAGCTATTGAGGACAAAAGTACACGTCTACAAAAGTTTGCTGTTCATTCAGAAACTTCAGGTTATGTTACTTTCCTTGCCACCTTCACACAGGTCTCCTCCAGGACTGAATTAATGCATTTGCTTCTATAGCAAAGAGTATGGGGGGGAAGGGGAGGAGGGGGGATTAATCAGGCTTGCACCAGTAATATTAATTAGAAACAAACACAACATGCCCACTATGCCAATAAGGTCCTTAAAGAAAAAGATATGGACAAGGATTACCATGTATTGTATTGTCACTTTCTGAAGAATGAAACATCTCACTAGAGTAATACATTGGTGTTCTGGGGTTCTGGAATCAACACCTACCATTTTCTTCTGTGACTCAGTGAAAAGGTAAACAAGTACGCAGGAAGTAACTGCAGTTATGATATGGACTGCTCAGATAATGTGATAATAGAAACCAGATAATTGCCTTAGAGACATTTGCTTGGACAGAAAATATTATCTTCCCTAACAGATAAGAGGATCTATTAATGAGACTATTAACTAAATACAAAAATAATTAATTTTCCGTTGAACCAGAAGACAGATTTAATCATTTACTAAAGGGCAAAAGTCTCCTAGAGAGACTAAAAGGACAGAGCAACAACTTTGCAATGTTAACACTGCAATTTTGCTATGCAAAGTTCACAGTACAACCTAAAACAGCAGCAATAAGAATAAAGAAAGGTCTTTCAGAGCTTTTCAGATCACAATCTACACGTGCAGATGGGATCATGTTAGCTGTATGGTTTGTGGCAAGAGTATGACAGTAACCAAGACGACAGCACAAATGCTTATTGCAAATTTCTCTTATTAAAATATAATGTGGTGACAGCCATAATTTTCCCTAAGATAAAGCCCCGTCATCTATATCAGCACAAAATCTCATTAAGTCTAAAGCTTGTCTCAGCCAGCTAACATTAATTCTTGCATTTATCATGTCCAGTTTTAGTCAACTGGTGCATGATTATAGGTTCACATTGGGGAAAGAAGAATCCATAAAGTTGTACCGCAACAGTCAACATAAGCAAATCTTAAATTTCCTGTGGCAAACTGCATAGGACAGAAATATTTGTACTGGATGGGCCAGTACAAGTATATTGACCTACCATCGATTACTTTTCTACTGCACTATATTATGTTCTGCTGAGCACTTAAGCAAACATACTATTTCCATTTATTTCTGTTAGATCTAAACACATAGTTAAGTCCTCCAAGTTTGTAGAATAGCATTGCATTCGAAACTGGATGCCTTTTTTATGAGGAAGGATGAAACAACTCTTTCATATTAACCAATATTGAACTCCAGCAGAACCTGAATGCATTTCTGAACTTCAAAATAGATTTCATTAGATTTCAGTGCACCTCTGCTCATTTTACTTTCTAGTCAGTTGAATGCTTATCTGTACAAAACCTTCTGAGTTATGTTCATCATTACTTTCAGGTTCGCGGCTGCTCTAGCTTCCCTGACAGCATCAGAATTACTTCATTCTTCACATGGATTTGTTCTTCCCATAAATAAATTTCTCAGGTTAAATAAGTTCATTTCAAAGAGGTGTTGTCTTTTGCAAAGCACCTTAAGATGTCGGTCACCCAGATGTATGATGGTCTTTAGCTACCTCACTCATCATGAGCGGTCTCAGCATACACCTTTACTTTGTACTTACCCACAGACTTAATCCAAAGTTTACTGAAGCCAAAGTGTAAAGGAAAAGAAGCCTTTTTCCTTTTCAACACCCTTTAGATGATTTGAATTTCTTAACCCTCATTTCTCAAGGCAAAAAATTGCATTCAAGTAAACATGTTTCTGTATGTTCTGGTGACCAGTCATTATCAAAGGCAAACTATTCTTTCCTTTTGAAAACGTAGGTACCATCTGGGAAAACCATAAAAATTATTCTAATAGTTTTGTAAAGATATTGTTACAATTATCTTTTGTTTAATAAGCTCCTGAGTCATCACAGGAAACTTATTTCCACAGAAGGACTACAGAATCCACTGACCTAAATTTACCACAGGTATGTGCACTGAAAAGATATTTTAATTTTGGGACTCAGTTCTTACTATGAGTTCTATATTTTATTCAGTCACTGTAATAGTGCAAACAAAGAGAACAAAATACCAAACCTCATTTTTTTTATATAAAACCATTTCCCTTTAGAGCAATTAATTTTTTCTATCAATAGCTAATTATCATCATATTTCAAAATCTCACAACTCTACTTACAGGGTTGGTGGTTTTTTTTTTCAAGAATCCGTATTTTATTGTGTGCTAAGCTATGTCTAAGCTACTTAAATATTTTTAGCACACATTTTTGAGAACATCTGAAATTTCTAAAAAATGTCTGTATACTCAGTACATTTTACGAATGAAGTCTTATCACTATTTTATAAGATCATGAACAGAGGCAAAAGTGAGGTTAACTAAGAGGCACACAGCATCTTCTGGGGGAATCATACAGTTGTCATTTTAACTACATGGCCATATTTTTGTCCCTGTTTTATTTAAAAAAAAAAATCAAATAAAGTTTTCAGGAAGAAAAAAAAAAATAGTTATGGGCATAGAGCATTCCAAGCTATTAGATTACTGCATCTTTGCACTTTCCACCCTAATAGTGTATGTAGAGAGATGTTAGTCAGTTATAAACAATTACAGAAATTGATTGGATGCTAAAATAAGAATGGAGTAGATTTGTTATTATTATCTAAGAAACCCATTTCTCGTTTTATTTTTATTGTTTTCCCTGATACTATTCTGTTGCATTGCAACTAAATTAAAAGGCCTAATTTTCAGACAAAATATAACAAGTTATTGCACTGATATAACCTATTCTGGGAACTGAAAAAAGCTAAGGCTTTCTCAGCATGCCTCAGAAATGTTTTATAAGAACATCGTCCACAGTGCCTTCTGTAATGAGAATTTGCATATCAAATACTTATTAGTTTGGAGTGGGAGGAAAGCGTTTACAAAAGGTCAAATCCTTATCTTCTTTCGTAGCCATTAAATAATTATAATATTCTTAGAAGTAGCTCTAAAATATTTTAGCAAAGTATATTTGGTTACCTCTTGCAGCTATTTATTAAAGACACCTGGGTTTAAATGTATGGTTTTCAATCTTTCCACAGACTGCATGCAGCTTAAAAACCATACATTTAAACATGTACAAGACTACAAGAATGGAGTCAAATATCAGAAAGGATATGAAGAAACATTAAATTTTAGAAGTTAAATGTATTAGGAGTTCCCAAAGATAGCATAACAGAAAAAAACAAGTAAAATTTTCTAACATGCATGAAACATCTTAATCAACTGCCCATTCTGTCATTTCAACATGCTCTTCCCTAATGTAAGCAAATTGTACGTTTCTAACCTATATCAGTTTAACTATCTTATGCTGTTGATTTTCTGCTTGCACATCCTTTTATTATGATATCATTAAAGTTACAGTGTTGTCAACCATTTAGCAAAGATAAATTTTAGCAAACGCGTGGGAAAAAAACCTAGCCTGCCGTCACTGACGTTTTATGAGGGCACTCATGCTATTATCCTATTTACCAACATTTTAAACTAGCAAGGTCATACGCTTTTATTATGCCATTAACAGAATCATCTTTTTTGTAATAAAGAGGAAACCATCAGACACCTAATTGTCAGGCTGAATTCCCTTCTGCTTGTTGCTAAAATTGTCTCTTTTCTAGTTGTTACTGTGGAAAGTCTCCACATAAAAACCTTAATACCGTCAGCCTCATTTTAGGGTATGTTAGGCTTTCTAATGAAAAGTTCTTATGTACTAAGAAATAGGTGTTTAACATATTACCTCTATAACACCCAATTTACTTCCATTGAAATGTGTGGCATTAGCTAAACGCAGGTTAACTTTCTCCAGATAAAGCATTGGCCATACTGTTAGTAGTCATAACTACCATCAGCATGAATGAGTTTCTTGTCACTATAATTACCATAAATTTCCTATTTATCTACCTAAATAGCACAGATTACAGAGATAGCACAGTAAGGAATTGCAGAATCCTTTCTTAAGGCAGCCAACAGCCAGCAAAAAGCATGTAAAACAGAGCAGCAAAACATCATTCTTTATCATGTGCATATACCAAACCACACTTCCATCTATAAAGTACAGCTGGGACCTGTAAAAAAGTCCTACATGTTAACTGTGTAACGTTTTCTGAAGACACTATTGGAGACAACCTGGTGTAGATTTGTCAGAGTGACTTTACAGAATCTAAACATGCCAGACCTGAGCTTAAAGGCCTTCATTCATCCCTGAAGTTGATTCTGCAGAACTACGCTGGTGCCTTTGTAAATTCCACACTGTAGAGAGATCTGTGTGCTAAAAGCATTTCTGCACCTCACTTTTATTCTTCATGACTCAGGAGACATTAGAGACCCCTACTCTCCTCCATCATCAGAGACCCCAAAGCTTTGTTGAAGAAGAGGGAAACGTTTTTCACCTAGTAACGGATTGCCTGCTAAAGGAGTCATAAATGGGGAGGTAAAGCGCAACACATTTGGTTTCTAAATTGCACCATTAATCTAATAAGAATGACTCAGAATAGTCTTTGCTTCTGAGACAGCACACCTGCAGGAACGGTTTCAAAACCTCTTTGCATGCCTTTGCCTTAGTTCTATTTTCTCCCTGACAGCACTGGCATATCAGGTGTTTTAAAGTCTAGGATAACTACAGGTCAGATCAACAATCACCTATCAGTACCATTATACAGGCATCTAATTGCTGTGACAGGCCAGAGATTTTTGGCAATAGCAACTAAACCAACAATTCTTTCAACAAGAATTTTCTGGTAAAGTAATCTGATTTTACAACATAACTAAAAGTCTTCAAAAGCTCGTGAACCCATGACAGTTATTTTATCCAACAATTTACCAGCCCTTCTGTAGGTCTACACATCTTCCTTCCCACATAACAACCTTTTGAATCAACATGCCATTGAAGTGTCAAAATGAACGTCAATAAGCTATAACTCTCACAATGTTGCAACTTCTTTATTTTTCAGTCAGTTGTAAGCTGATCCTCTCCTTTCCTTGTTTTATTTCTTTTCTTTCCGTTCTAGGTCTTCTTCCAACATGACACTCATTCATGGTCCAAATAAGGCAGGAGTCTTTATTTCAACAATAATAGATGAACTTGATAATAATTTGTTCTTCTCTGCTTACCAGTTATTTACATCTCCTTCCTAACGCTTCCCCCCCAGCTTTTTTAAAAATGCCATTAAAGTTAACATTTGAAAGGTCACCTGCCCAGGCCTTTCAACAAACTTAATCAAGAGCCTGTACCCAAAAAGGGGGAAAGCAGGCCTTCGACATCAAATGCTTCTGTTATTACCGACATTATTAACAGGACTGACAAAGCTACTTAGTCTTTGCCACAGCCTCTGCCTTTCTGAGGAACGCTGTGCACTGCAGTGAGATGAATAAAAATTGTCGAAGAGCATATTGCCATAGAAATACTTACAAATGCCTACATTTCTGAATCACACTACCACAGGGAGTTTCCAGCTTGCTGGGAATGACTCAAGTGTGTCTCTCCCAGTTGCAAATTGTATCCCAATTATGTCTAGATACTGAAAGTATCCCCTTTTCTCATTATTTCCTTTCTGGAGTTGAGCTCCATGGCTCCTGCTCCATGCAACTACCATCTGTATTCTTCCTGCTTTTCTATTCTTTTCTCTGAACACATCTCATGGAAGTCACAGCTTCAAATATGGATTTTTAGACTAAAAACAATCCCTTTCCCCAAACACATTTTGATGCCAACAGGTATCTAAGCAAGGATCAGAATTCTTTCAGAAATGTTCCCTGCTCTTCTGTTCCTACATGGAAATTTACAATCAGACCTTCATGAGAAACCACTGTCCACTTTCAATGCATACATTAACAGTAAGGCCACTGTGTGCAGTTCCATGTTTTTGCATCAACCCTCCAGTGCAAATTAATCCTTTTGTTAGGACATAAGTTACTAGGTGCTTTTTGGGACTTATTTGTGTTTCTTTGCAGTAAGTATCTGCAAAACGAAAGTACACTTTTCATATTTTCTCATGTCACATACTGTCAATTTCCACATCTTTCAGCATTATCAAAGTTCAGTGAGCTTTTTTTATGGGTCTGCTCAAGAGATTTTTTGTTTTCAAGTGCATGAAATCTAGACTTTCCAATAGCTGCTCTGTGTTCAAGATGTAATGCCTATCTAAATACCTTTGCTTACTTTAATCCTACTAAGCATTTTGACTAGTAAATGCCACAGAGGTCAGTACAATATCTTACTATATATCATACTATTACCCTTTGGCGAATATTTTGTCATTATCAGCATATTTTCTTGAATAACCTGGGGCTTTTAAGTAAGGCTTGGATTCTCTTCATTTTATGAGTCAAAACTGCCAAATGACCTTTAATATAATGAAGCAAGAATGACAATATAAAGGCTAATCCTTTGCAAATAGTAATGAGTTGCGGTATAAATTTGCAACTTAACCTTAGCTGTCAAGAAAATCAGACTATGTTATGAGTTATTAAGAAAAGCCTATCCAGTCTGTCCTTTGGATAAGCTCTAATAAGTTACATAACTGATTAATAAGTTGTCTAAGCAACAAAAATGTAGCAATTCAAAGTACTACTGTCACCTTTACAAGAGTTAGTGCATAAATCCTGCACAATTTCTCTCAGCACATTTCAACTTAGATTCCCTGGGTGCTATCAAAGTAATTATAATTGAAAGCACAATAGTTGTCATTAGGAAAGGCAGATCTGCATGTTATTGATCCACCCATGCCTTTGCCCTATCTTTTCATTGCCAATCTGTCCTCTTCTCTTAGAATGTGACTGGTGATAAAACACTTGTTCTCTTAATTACTTTCATTAATGATGAAGCTCAAGCTCCCAAACATGCAACAAAGACAAGTGACTAATTATGTATTGAGTTGTTCTTATCATATTAAGATCAGTTAATCCATGATTGCTCCCATGCAATTTTTTCAGGGAATACATCTTTTTTTTTTTTTTTTCCTAGATGGAATTACCATCCAATGAAAAAGTAATTTTTTAGCTCCACTATAATCATCCATTTTATGATGACATCTTTAGGACATGTTTAGGAGTTATAAAAATGAAACGCTTTCAAGCCAAGTTAGTGGGGTAACAAGATTACAGTGCTCTCAAGCAATTTGAATCTCCCTCTTATCAAAAGGAAAAAGCACAGATATAAGGGAAAATATAAATGCTTGAAAAATGCAATAATGTGTTCTCTGTCGGGAAATTATGTAGTACTTATCATTACATTTTCTGACCTCTGCAGCACTAATGAATGCCTTTCGGTATTAAACATACTGCAAAACTGTGAAATCATGATATGCAAAATTCACTGCTATGACTCTGGTGTCTTCATTCTCTTCTTGTACAGCGTGACGCAAGGTTATTGGCAACACACCCCATCCCTATATAATTTTTAATAGGACAAAAATGTTGTGTCTTTCAAAAGTGAAGATACTGAGCTTTCTACAAAATTGTTTATTCTGAATAGCAGCACAGCCTTGTAACAATGGATAAAATACCTTCTATGACGAGTAACAAAATTCTCACTTAGCTACTATGCTCAGAATTATATTTCTTCCAATACCTGCTAGCTCACAAAAAATCACACTACCTCACAGAAAATAATGCCAGTTCCTTTGAAAAATAATTCACTGCAGAACTGATCCCAGCAGGAAGCATGGACCAGAGCAGGCCAGCTTTTCCTTTTTTTTAACCTATATAGTCCTCAAGACACATCCTTTCAGCCTTTCACACTTTATATAACCTTGTGCCCTGAGGCATAGAACGTATATCCTCAGTTTAAAGAGACAAAATCAGCACTCTGGCAGGCCTATAGCCTTCCCATTTAAAATATTTTGAATTTAAGTAATCAAATTTAAGTAATTTAAATTAAATTTAAATAAAATTGTGATGATAATGAAATCAGAAGTACCATATGGTACCCACTAGTGAGCTGGATCAAGGGCTTTAGATCAATGTAATATGGGGAACTGGGTCTAAGCAGCATGCGGAGGAGTCTCCTGTACCTTCAGGTTAGAAGACCATTCCTGAAAGGAGAGTCACTTGTAAGTAAAGACGCAGTTTTGATCCTGCATCTGCTCAATGCTGTCACTCACTTGGGGTTTTTTGCCTAACAGGAGCAGGGGAATTATGATCTGACACTATGAAGAAGAAAGAGATTCAATGGCTCTTCACCATGCACAGATTTAGGAATTAGCTGCAAGTTCCTCACTTGCTGAAAACACCTATTAAAATAGAAGGGAAAAAAGGAAAAATTAAGAACAAAAGAGAAAATTGGAAAGAGTAAAAAGGGAAAAACTAAGCTCAAACAGGACAGCAGTACTGTGGGCTGATCCTGCTGTAAGTTCACATCCAGTTTTTTCCCATCAAATACACAGCATCAACCCTGTTTACTGCACCAGCTTTATAACAGTCCACAGGACTATGATATACAATTAATAACTCTCTCCTTATATCAAGGAAGTTTTATTTTCATTCTGACATGAAAATAAATATTTATTATTTTTGTTCCGTTACTTTAGTGGAATAGTTCACAGTACTACATTAAGATTTCACTTATACATAATACAATTAAAAAGAAAAAAATCATCCTTCTCCAAAAGAAACACCCATCTTATTTAATGGTCTCTGCAAGGCTAGGAAAGTGTAAGTCCCCTCATATAAGAATGGGGACCTAAATTTCAATTAATAGAGTAACTTTATTTCATGAAAATCTCTTGTTATGTCTGGCTACAAAACAGTTTAAAATGAATGAAAACAACACAAAGTATTAAGGAAGACTCTAAAGCTCTTGGAATACATCAGTATTTAAAAATCACCATTATCTCTTTTCTCTGGTAAAACAGCAGCCCATATATTTCAGATCTCTGACAGGAGCAAATTAACCTGTCACTGTGATCAGCAATGGTCTTAGCTGAAAGTGAAGCCAACCTCGCTAAATTAGTCATTAGTAAAACAGAGTTACTTTAACTCAAATTCCTTCATTTACCTTGGATTAAGTGCAAATACATGACAAACTATCAGGCTTCACAACTCACACTAGTCACTTATTTGCATGTCTGCACTTTATCCCACTGAATTATATAGATAAACTACAAATTGATAAACATGATACAAGCAAATAGGTTTCCCTTGAGAGGAAAAAATGAACCCAAAAAAATCAGTTGAAGGTACAGCATAGCTCCTACCACAGGCTTATTTAAACATGATATGTATAGTGCAATGAAATAAGGCAGATAGAACTTAATTTTCTTACATCGTATTTATCTTATTAAATGTTTTAACTGCCCTTATCATGGAAACAGCTTCTTTTCAGGGGCTGGCCTACTTTAGACATAAGATACATATGTGGCTCTCTTGAAAACCAGTGCCACTTAGATTACCTAAATTTGTTGCTATAAACGACACATGAAATATCAGCTGACATTTCCTCTGAGTTACAGTCTTTCTGGGGTTTATTTGTACAACATCCTTCCACTTGTCCTGCTTTATAGTCATACAAAGCAGTAAGTAATGCACCTTTTTGGCCTGGCAGATATGGAGATTCATTGGAATAATTTTGTGTGGTCCATAAAACACAAAAACCCTCATAGATATTTCTATAGAAACATTGTGGAAACAAAAAGATAAGGTTTGTCAATAACTAAAACCATGTTAGAGGGTATGACTTAAAAAAGACTGCCTACAGCAGTGTGACTAAAGCTCAGGAGAGTTTAAAAAAAACCAAAAACCCAACAAAAAACTACTCAACCAACCAAAAACCCAAAACACCCAAAGAATCAATAACAACCCCCAAAAAATAAAACCAAAAAAACTCAAAAAACAAGCAAAAAAAAACCTCTATGAATTTACTTATAATAAATTTAGGCAGCAAATCAAAAACTGAAAATGGAACTCAAAATAATTTTTTGTCTTACCACTAAAGCTGCAGGGAACAGTTTACCAGAAATTCAAAGTCTGGTGAATAAGCCCCTAAAGGCTCACTTGGAAAAGCTTGAAAACTGAATGGAATTTTTCCACGAGGCATGAGATGAAAAGCAAACCTGAGAGCTGCCAATATTTATCTCTCTACAGTTGGAGACTGTAGTTTTTATCTGTGGAGGGGAGAGGCAGAAAAACTTCATGAAACCAGAACAAACACTTTACAGTTCCATAATTTTTCCTCACAAATTTCTCTCCTGACATTAATTAAAGTTTCTTTAAGGTTATGTACATGAAGAGTTAGTTTTCATTCTTAAATAGCTTATTCACCTTGTGACAGATTCTGCTCTGCTCATTGCATTAAATGCTGCAGAACAGAAAGAAAAGGCTTACAGGAAGATGCTGTTGCCAAAGGTCCATGAACACAGATAGGAGCATAACTTGCAAGTCAGTGCAACGATATGAAAGATCCAAATATTGAGTCATAAAACAGCTCCAAAACACTGCACAGCCAGACAGTTCTTGCCCAGCTCCTCATAGTTCAAGGATGATACTACCATGAACTGTGTAGTGCACCCAGGCGCCAGCTTTATCATCCTCAGAATATGCTTCCAAAAAAGCACATTCTGCTGTAACAGGTTAAAATGCTACTACCCCAGACATTCCTCTTGTTTCTCTGCACTGTCAGACAGTAACATTATGTCCTGGGTTCAGCAGTAGCAGTCGTTTTTATCCTTCTTAGTGACTGGTGCAGTGCTGTGTTTCTAACTTTCAGTCTGGGAACAGTACTGATAATACTGATGTTTGTAGATACTACTTAGAATGTTTACACTTATCAAGAACTTTCTGAGCCTCATGCTCTGCCCTGGGAGGAGGGGAAGCCAGGAGGAAGC
>WYDI02006910.1:0-21129 GCA_009867235.2 Psittacus erithacus
CGCCCGCACACACACACCCATCCCCCCCCCCCAGCCCCACCCCCCTCTCCTCAGACTTGGAAAACAAAGTTTCCATTATAGCCACGCAATGTATCCTTTTCATCATGGAATGGAAACACTCAAGAGCTGTGTTTTTGTTTTACCTTACTTTTCTCTTTACACATCCACAAGCCCCAGGTGATTGACATCAGTTTCTAACAGTGCAGAAGGCTTCTTCTGCCACTTCTTCTTGAAGAGAGTGTCAGCTGGTGACAAATCATACACTGTTGATGCTGTTCAATAATTTAACACGGCTAACAGACATCAATCTGATTCCACATCCTTTTTAATAGGTACTTTCTATTTTTGACGCAGATGAACCAACCCATTAGATGTGGCTACCAAAGGACCATTATTACATATTTAATTCCATCAAGCTGAAAACTGAAGTTCCCTGAACTTATAGGACTATTTGTACATGCTATTAGCGATATTACCTGTACAGAGGAGAAACATTTTCAGCAACCAATCTAATTTAAGTCTACTCTACTCAAAGAGCTCAGCTTTTCCCTATGCAACTAAGATGGGCTTTTTGGCACGATTTGTATTTTAGTTCTGGGATAGACAAGAAGAATTAGTAGCTTCTTCAGCCACCCTATTCCTCTGAAACCAGTTTAGAAGAGCCCTGATCTTCCTCTTGCCTTTCACTCCTAAGTGACTGTCATACCCCTTTTTCAAAAATTTTAATATCTAAAGAATCACATCTCAAATGGTTTTAATCAAAGTCCTGTCTGGAACAGAAATAGTTAAATTGGTAATACAGGATAGGAATACACTGTCTGGCTGTCCTCTGTATAACCATCTGAAGTAGCTCTAGTGATTAAACTCCACATTTAATCAAACTGTGGGAGTATTTTTAATTTTTCTTTTAAACAGTGTTCAACTTATAACTCATCTGATTGGTTTAGTTTATTTTTTTTGTCATGAATTACAGAATATACATCTGCAACTACAAGATATCACACGGGTCTGTAGGAAATGTGGAAATCATAAACTGAAAGCTGACAATAAAAGCACTTCAACACTTGCAACACGCAAGGGGATGCTCCCTGTTCCAAATGCCTCTCCTCTCAGTTGCTACATTGCGTTTCCCATTAATTCGCAGACCCCTTCATATCTATAATCCAGGCATGGTGACAGCAGCCTCCATCTTACTGTGCTGTACCTCTACATATTCCTCAATTAACTGGGAAGAAATAAGCTATTATCATTGACTTTGGCACAGTTTTAGGACAGCTCTTTCCAAATGCACTTAAAGCATCTAGTTGCTTTCTTCCCTTCTTGTCCTCAGGATATATAATCTATATGAAAGATTTATGTTGATTGCACCATGAGAGCTATTTTGCATTTTTCCTGTGAAACTATCAGGAACCAAAAATAAATCTATGGCTGCCAGAGAAATAACTTTCTCCAAAATAACAATTTAACAGGAAATAAAAAAGCCACATGCTGGGTTTCTGCTACAAATACTTGTTAAAATGCTAATGATTCAATAATCAGAAGATTTGATTAAAATCCTGTTCCACCAACACAGGTAGGCAGCAAGCACTATTTTTTTATTTACTTATACTAGATATAAAAGTAAAAAACAGTTTCTGTATTTTTAGCCTACAATGAGGACAGACCACCAATACTGTTCTGATTCTTATAGTCACTATCTGACTTCCAGTGAAATGAGTCCTTCCAGCTCTTCTTTGGCCTGCACTGTCAGCTGGGACAGCTCTGGAAGAGCTACATCTTTTCAGCTTTATTATGACAAGTGTTTCTTTAACCTCCAAACTTCAAAAAAAAGAAAAAAGCTTTCAGCATCGTTAGTGGCTACAGCATTTGTGTTTTAGGGGAAATTCAACAAAAAACAATAAGACAAATATGTGGAGTGGGAGGATGACAAGGAACACCCAGTATTCCCTTTACATCGTCAGCCATGAGCCATACCATTAAGGAACAAATTTGAGTGGCAACAAAAGATTTTAATAAATAGTTTAATTCTCTGTAGCAATCCAAAAGGAAAACAAACAGGAAATAGAATACTATCAATTATTATTATTATCATGGAATGCATACAGAAGAAAAAAGTTGTATTACTACATAAACCTGGTTTCTTCTTTCAACAGGACACAACAGAACTGGAAAACACAGAACAAAAAGCAAAATAATCAAAGGTAAGAGATAGATCCTATGCGTAGCTCTTTTAGCCTCAATTTCTTCAAATGGACCACTGAGGGCGGATGGTGCAGATTTCTGCAGGATCCTAGCTAGCAGAGAAAGGCAAGCAAACAACAATTACTTTTCCTGCTACAACAGCAAAGGGGCATTAGGAGAACCCAGCTCCTGAAAGGTTCAAACCAAAGAGTAGATTTCTTCATTGTGGAATTCAGTGCCACTGGGTGCAATGAATACCAGTTCCCATGGGTTCAAAATACGGCAGGAATAAAAATCCTCAGATTATTATTAACTACACAGACATTTTCACTCAGTCCAGTCCAAGGCTCATAAGCCATAAATCACTACAAACTGTGAAAGCTAAATACAAACCTGCCCTGTTCTCACACTCATCCTGAAGCACCCATAACAGTTCACTGCTGTTCTAATGCATTTATTCCTTCCCCATAAGAAGGACAAAACTTAAGCTTGACCAGGTGTCACCATTCCTGCCCCTGAGCTCTTACCCCTCCGTACCAATACCATAAATGCTCCCTTTTATATTTAGGCAAGATAATTTTCATGTTCACACTGTCAGAGCAGTCACAGATACAAATAACCATGTAAAGATTGTCATGGAGAAGACAATATAAGCCCCAGCTAATACAGATGTTCACTGAAACTTTCTCTCCCAATAGATAGGGAAAGGTAGGAAAAACCGATGCCTTATTTTTCCCAGGTACTGACTTTGTAGATTCCAATAACAACAAACCAGGGACCTTAAAAGATTTCAGTTCCAACAATGATATAACAAAAAAGCAAACAAATAAAACCACTTCACATAACACACAGAATTCCTGACTATAGATATCACAAGCTGATATCTAGACCCTGCCAAAGTACTCAACCTGAAACTAAAAATCCTGGTATAACAGCTCAATAGTTCCCACAACAAAAAAATTATACACTAGAGAGGACTATCTATTACTTCTTAGAGCAAAATAATCAGAACTGAAGGAAGAAATCAAATTCCCCACCAGAGAGGCAAGAAAGAAAAACCTTAAAGAGGAATGTAATGCACTCTGCCCAGATACTCTGTAAGACAGATCCCCAGATGATGTTCCCATACCAATTGACAAAACTGGTGCAGAGGGAGGGGTGGTGAGTCCTTCTTGGGACTTTATTGCCCTACATTTTCAGAAGCACTTCTTAGTCCAGAGGAAAAAGGATTCAGCTACAAAAGCAACACAGAAAAGCCTAGGCAGTGCTGAAAGTGCAGAAAGTTCTTTACTGTGAGGGTGGTGAGGCACTGGAACAGGTTGCCCAAAGAAGGGATAAATGCTCCATCCCTGGCAGTGTTCAAGGCCAGGTTAGATGGAATCTTAGGCTACAGTGGTTTAGTGTGAGGTGTCCCTGCTCATGGCATAGGGGTTGGAAATGGATGAGCTTAAGGTCCTTTCCAACCCTATTCTAGGATTCTTACCAGCAATGCAATGCGTTCAAGGAAAGGATGCCTATTTCCTACAGCCATGAAAAACATAGCTATGTCTACTATAGCCCAGCCAGGGATAGGTGCCATCAATTGAGCACATTTCAAATAAATTGCAACTTTAATTATCACACAATGACAGTTCCATGGACTGGATGTCCAGTTTAACTGTTTCCTACCAAGGTCTTCCTCTTCAGCAGTAATTCTTCACTCCTCCAGCATGCAGGCAAAGTCTCACCACAGAAAGATTCCATGCCAAAGCTTCAACCATTCACCCCCACTCCCTTTTTAGGTTGAATAAGTTTACATTCAAAAGTATTAAAATATATCAGGTTAGATTTATTATTATCCAAGTCTGGACCAAGCAACCAAATCAAGTCACCTGCAGTATCACAGCACTCATCAGTGGTACTGCCAGATGCTGAGAAGATCTTATGATGGGGTTACCTGGGATTATCCTATCAGAGTGCTTAGGAAAATGAGATACACTGACACAATCTCAATTGGATTAAACTGCTGTGGAGGAGCCTTGTTTTCAGTATGCACTCAAAAGAAAAAAGAAAAAAAAAAAAAGAAAAGAAAAAAAATCATACTTCTTCAAACCCAAGATCAGAGCAAAAGTGTCTGATCTGCTCACCCTGCTCCTCTTCAACATTATCAGAGCTATGGTCTGAGATATACTAACAAATACCAAAATAGGACCTACAGGAGAACTATGTTTTATGTGGATAATACCCTGATTCTACTCTCCAACCCTCAAAAGTCAATACCCAAATTATAAGAACTCATTGAAAAGCTTGGGCACTCACCCAGATGTGTGAGTTTATTGGAACAAGTCCCAGGCACTGGGATTAAATGCACATAAATCAGGACTTGAGTATTCACTGCAGTTTCAAAACAGCAGCCCCTAGTATTAAAACATCTGGGAATTCTAATCTCTAGAGATTATAAGTAAATAGTTAAACTTGGACCCAGGCATCCAGGAATCACTAATTACTTGGGAAGTGGAAGGTACATAGACACTCCCTAAACCTCAGGACAAAAAACAAACCTGAGAGAAAGTCCACATACCACACAAACAAATAGTTGCACTCCAGGGACTCGCAGGCCTAATATTTCAATATTATTTTCAGAATGTCTTGCATGGGGGGGTTGTTTAGTTTTTAAATGAGAAACAGGCACCCAATTACTTAAAGAGTCTTTGACCAGATCAAGAATAGAAAAAGAGAAAGAAAGGATTACACTACTTTTGCAATAAATTAAGACACAATAGCATAAGCTAATTGTGAACTAAATCCAGTAAGCAAGAAAGTTATTTCCTCATCTTCTACACACAGCTCTGCACTGGATTTTTACTACCACAAGAAACCGGATCCTACCTCATACACTTAAACAGATAAATGTCTGATTTCGTATGCTGAAACAGTTCCCTATCTCACCTTAAAAAGGGCCTCAGCATAGTAAAATCCAATTGTTAACGAATAGAAACAGTCTCAGAGAGAATATGTTGACACAGAAAACCAGCTGGAGCGCAGCACACCTAAACCATCCAGCTAAGAAACAAAAAAAAAAGCAGAAACATGTTTATTCCTTATACAGATACATTGTTTCTGTAATCCAACTACAATATCAACACATCCCCAGTACATTCACTGCACTTAATATAAACTAAACCCATTTTTCTTCAAAGCATCAAAACTTCTCAAAAATCTAGAAAATATTAGTTTTCTCTGCTAAGCAGCTACTTCATAATGCAAACTTCTCATGACCTTTCATAGATGCAACACAAGTCTAACGAAGCAAGAAGGTAAGAGAGAACTGATAAAATGCCTAACGGCTAAAGCAAAAAGAATATTGAAAATTAAGAGAATACCACACTCAGCATCCAGTTGCATTTCTACCAATAAAATTAAATCTAAAGTGCTCAGAAGTCCCAAAGACTTTTTTCAGAGCATGTAAGCACTCTTCAATCAATGCTAGAGGCAAGATGAAAGAAAACAAGAGCACATGTACTGTTACAAACTTCTGGGATTATATAAAAATTAAAGTGAAAGAGATTCTTGTAGCAGATTCAAGTATCTTATGCTCTTGGATTTGTATTTAGCAAACAGCTACCTTCATTACATTAAAAGGACGGCTAGCAGAAGCAGCCTCAGGACATGAAATTTTGCTGTAGTGGAAATTACATTCTCATTCTTTTTCACCTACATCCTGCTCTCTTATCTTCATCCCCACCAAGCAAGGCAAAAAAGATGACAGAAGTTTCTACGGGGCACTAGAAAATCTATTTGCAAATGGAAGAAGCCCAGACAACTGACAGAAATACCCAGAAAGATAAGTACTAAAACAATTTCTCAAAGCTCATCAGCTAAGGATCCCTGAATGAAGTGCAAATAAAAGGTCAAAGACAAACACACAAGTTCCCTTAAGGTCCCCTGCTCCCCTCCACCATCTGCAATGCATGCATACATATGTATATACAGAGGTACTTTCCCTTTTGCTTATGTTTCCAATTTATTTTGTGTTTCAATGTGTGTCATAAAATCCATCTGCTGAAAATAGTGTTTAATGTACTCTAAGCTTTCTCTAGAAATCCATCCTCTCTTAATTCTAATTATTACATTTTTTTAATCTATCTGATGTATTGGCACTTAATTTTGAGATCTGAAGCCTGTAATAAATGTAAAAAAATACCTCCAAACTTCTTTGGTGCATGACATTCAACTAAACCAAGCCAACAAAAAGGCACTACAAGAAATTAACTTTACTTTTATTTTACACTCCCATATTTAATCACATTTTGTTTGACATAATCTATAATATATTGACATAATTTAAGAATTCAGGAAGAAAAGAATCAGAAGCGCTTTATTTTTACTATCAGGGAACATCACTGATTCTCGCACCTCCAAGAAGATTCAAGTACAACACTAAACCGGCTAGCACAAGTTGCACTGCATTTCTTGAAATGTTTCAGTCTGATAGATTTTGCTGATATGGACATGACAAACAGCAGCAGTTTAAAGAAGTGCAGCTATTTATTTGCAGATCTTGGGTATATTCTGTAGCCCTCAAAACACCTGATGCTTCGCATTATACCACTCTGACAGCAGGCTGCTGAATCTGATACACAGGATTACTCAAAGCAATGGTAATAACCACCCCTAGCATAGTTTTTCCTACACCAGTTGTAAATCAGACACATATGGGATCACAGGCTTCCACAAAGGCACATTCAAGCCATCTCCCGCAAATACATATATCAGCCTGACAAATAAAGGGAAATTTTAATTTTCCCCAGACCCATCCCACTAATTAATATATTAAAATGAAAAGTAAAAGAATGCATCAAGGTTACTGCACTCCTGTCCCAATTCTAATGTACTGTACATTATTGGGTAAGGACTATTTCAGGAGATGCATCCACTTAAAAAAAATAATAATAATCACCCTCTAAATACAATCCATATTCACAAGAATTTGCATATGAATTTCTAGTTAAAGTTGTTAATAATCACAGTGAGATTACCAGCAAGTGCATTACCACTCTGCATGCAAAGATGCATCTTTGCCTGCTTTTTTTCTTCTGCTTATCTACACTGTTCGGAATGTTAAACTTCAGTGCTATGTAAACGAAAATATTTAATTATGCATAGCAAAAGGAAAAGGTTTACATTATTATAATTGAGTTAAATTCTTTCTGCTTTAAGCTCAAATACTGAGAACATAGCTGAGCATCTGTTAAGAATTTCAAAGCCTTAAACTGCTGCTTTATAAATTTTAAGAACTACATGTGAAAAATTTGAAGCCTTTTGATGTTAATAAAATTACTGTAATATATTCATTTTTCATGGTTGAAATTAAAGAAAGTCTGAAAACCTACTGCAAATCTAAGGTGAGGAGCAAATTCAGAAAGAAGTCATTCATTTGCTATAATTTTTCAACTCCTGTGGTAACCAGAATTTATAATTGCAAATGAATGAATGAGCAAATGGCTAAGGGAGCTAAAAGTAAAATCATCTCAGAAAAACAAAACCTTAAGAGCAACCTGTTCCTAGAAAGAAGTCTCCTTCAGTTAAAAGAAAACCTAATGTTCATAGTAAGCATCTTATTAAAAGGTCAATGTGACACATTGAAGATTTTAGGACAACTACCTTTTTTTGAAGTGGCTGTGTCTTCAACTAACTATTCTGAGGCACAGTGATAGCTGTTTTATGTTACACCCAACTATGCTGAGACACTCAAAAATACATCAGCACTATGAGCAGTAAAGCAGGGTGTCAAAGAATGGTACATTTTTATGAACAAATCTTCATTAAGTGACTAGCTAAATAGCTAACTAACTAACTATATTAATAATAACTAACATCACTAAAACAAATGATCACCAGCTCTCAGTACAGAAATCAGCAGCTACTGAGGTACAGAAATACAAATAGTCCAAAGGACCTTAAATGCTCACATAATATGAAAGGAGGCAAAAGAGCACTCCTGTTCTGCCAGCTCTACCTGCTGCCAAGCTGACACTTCTCAGATCTGAAATACTGAATTTAGCAGGACACTTAAAAAGATTAAAGGGGTAACCCCAGTTTCTCCCAGTGTTCAAACTGCAAGATATAAGAACATGCTGGCTGTTTACTTGCATTTTATTACAAGGTGATAACTTCTTGGATTAAACTCCTTAGGTTTACCTGGCCACAAAGCTACAGTAATCTTCTCCACAGGGAAACACACAATTTGCAAGCAAACTAATCTGCTTGGTTAGTTTATGATTTCTGAGATGCACCGGTAGGTGCCCTTCAAAGTTTCAGACATTTTCTGCCACATACTGGAGAGACTGCCTTGCCATGAAAGTGCTTATGGCCTTTAGCAATGGAGGAGGTTTAAGTATTTCCAAATTAACATTTCTGATGCAATGTCCCTGTTTCTTGACCATGCCTGCCTGTGCTGCTTAAGTGAAACTGCACTGACCTCCCGAGACCCCATGCCTTCCACTCACCCAGGCTTCCTCAGGCAAAGAAAGCAATAGCACTCTCAAACATCTATTTGATCACTCAGTGCCATTCAAATTCTGATGCTTAAAATAAATAAATAAACGTGGGCAGCATCTTTTGGTTAGAGGTCTGATCAGATTAATTTGCCTTGCCTGTCCCATCCTCTGGAATACCTGTAGCAGCCGAGCACACAGACTTGACACAGGCTTACAGTTGTGTTGGCAGCACTACATCTCCATCTCCTCTGAGAAGCTGAGGGATTATTGAGGAGGGAAAAAAAAAAAAAGGGATTATGGAGTCACACTAAACACTCCAAAATGACAACTGAAATTTGCTTTCCACTACAGACCCAGTTCTAATGCTTCTCCCTGGGCAGAGAAGGATGAAACTACTTAGCTAATTACAAGCATGCATACTTGTTTAGCTGTGCTATTTATATCAAACTACTTGGTTTCTGAATATAAGTAAATTTAAGCTTTTTTACCACTGTTTATGTGTGCCTTCTTTGGGTAACCCAACACTGGACAGATTGTTTTCAGGTTAAATCAGTGTTACAGCATGCAGCCCTAACCCCAGCGTGAACCAACATTTCTACATTTCGCACTTGGCACAGGCTACATAATATGCTGAACTGCATAATCTGAAAGGTTTGCCTCACTTGCTTATCCCCCACAGAGCCCCCCAAGAAAAAAACCTCACACCACCAAATGCATTAAAATGCATTAAAATGCATTAAGTTGGATGACTGCAAAATGTCATGAGTCCTTACTGACTCCATGGTTTAAGTATGGGTTTTAATAGAGGTAATATTTCTTCATTGCTAGCCAGTGCAAGATTTGTTACCTACACAATAACTCAACTATGACATCTTTCATGAGTGATATGTTAAACTAATTAACATTAACCTAGCAGAAGAATCAAGCATAAATTACACAACATTTCTGTTAAAGATACAGAGAGCTTCTATGTGGATAATTTTCCCCAAACAAAAGACTTTGACCCTTGAAGTATATGATTTCATTCTAAAATTAACATTAACTAATGCAGAATTCTTATGCAGGATTTTTTTCAGATATTTGAATTTCAACATAAAATAATGTGGCATGTGCAGCTAACAGCAATTCTAAATCCAGGAACTGAAGAACCAACTGAGAACAAGAACTACACAAAAAGTATAAGACAAATTAAATATTCTATTATGCCTAATTTTTGTTTCCCTTCCCACTTGGGAAAACAAAAATAAGACAGCCAATATTACCTACAGATTTTGCCAGCTCTGCTATAAAGCCTGGATAGCCCTACACCCAAATGTATGCATCAGCTGTTCACAGCAACATTCCTGAGTCTGTATTTCTCAACTTTGGCTGATAAGAGGCAGGTTAAGTCAAAATTCACTAAAAATACATACAACAACATTTGTTACCCAACGGATATACCAATATTCTTCCTGGGTTCTCTTTAGAGACATGCCTAAGTGGCTGTGTCTCCCTCAAAAGCCAACTACTATCAAGGGTCTTTCTGGCAAGCGGTTATCGTACAAAATTCAACTGCTGCCTCTCCACAGAGATTCTTTTCTGGTTTTCCATAGAAGGAATTGACCTTACCTAAACAGATAACTAAGATACCCTATTTCACTTATTGTGTTTTGCAGTGATGGTGGCGTATGACCCATAACAAGTTTTTGGCAAGAAGTTAATCCAGGCACTGAACTAAAATAACTGTCTACTTCAGTTCTCTTCAACCTGGAAGTATTTGTGGAGCATTAAGAATAAAAAAAAACAAACCAAGAATAAAACCCCCCTGCTCCTCTTAAACAAATCATGGCCATAAACCACTACTCATGGCAGAAAACAAGTGAAAATACTATGCACAATAATGGTTCCTGGCAGCTCCTGGGGTGTTTGTACATCACTATTCACACTAAGCAAACAGAAGGCTCAAATATATACCACTTTAATTCAGCAGCCATCACTTGGGTACACCATTTCTGATAAATCCTTACTTTTAATACTGCTATACACATTTTTCAATACCAAGAATATGCCCTTCTGCACAGTTATTGGACCATAGCCCAAGTATGCTTCACAAGACTGTGCCAGCATTTTAAGAAGAGGCTTGAGATGCATAACCCCGGGCAATAATCTCAAACATACAAGTCTGCAAAAGAATTCTTATTCTGCCTGTTTTCTGTCCTCCTCTCCCTCAGATCCATCATAACTTACTGCCTTCTGCAACAGTGTTCAGGGCAAAAATCCATTTCAACTGCAACATACAATCCAAGGTCAAACCAGTAGATTGATTCCTTGGCATTTGCAGATGTAAAGAAATCAGTCTGGGAATGGTTCTGGTCTTCCTTTGCAAACATTCTTTCACTTGCCTCAGAGAGCCTTTAGCATATCTATTCTGCGTGAAGTCTACAACACGTAACTCTCCACACATAGCTTTGATGACACACACAAGAATTCTTACTGAAGATGTTAAAACTAGATAGAAAATTTTAAAATATCCTCTAGCAACCTTGAGTATTACACTGTGCATAATTTAAAACAATGAACTACATCCAACCAACATGTATAGGTGTGTACATACATATAAAAGTTATACATACACATAAAGTTAAGTCAAACTGATTACTAGTTGAAAAAACTAATTTTTTAGTGCTTGTCATAGCTCCACTTCAGATATGCCTTGCTGCTTTTCAGTGGTGTCTTCTGTGGGGGGAAGGAAAGGAGTGAGCAGTATGCATGAAACTGAGATAAAGCGTTTTACAACTGATTACAGTAAATTCTTTCAGAATATACCTGATCACTACTAATTCAATAAGCACTTTCCCATTGTATGATTTTTGACTGACCAGAATTTACACACAGGATGTATTTTAAGAGATTAAATTAGAATTAAATTGGAAAAGGGCATGTATTTTATTTTAAGTAGCCAACAACCAAAACAAAAAGGGAACACAGCAAAGAAGACCACCAACAACAGACAACAAAAGCAAGGTTTGGGAATGCACTTGACACTGCTTCCAACAGAGGGGAAAAACTATCCGTCTTCTACATAAAGCTGCATCAGGAACCACAACTTAAGTTTTGGATTGTGTGACATGAAAGTGCACATGTCTTCATATATATGTTTACGTCTAAAATATAAACATGTAATGTATGTGTATACACACAGAAGCTTTGATGCCTAGCTTGCTTTTCCAAAAACCCCAGTGGTCTTTGTTGTCACAGAAGTCACTACTATTATTTGGCTCTGCTGAAAAATGACCTAGATGACCGGATTCAGTCACAGGAGCTCTAATGTTGTTGGCTAACAGGAAAAAAGTGCACTGGTTAACTCAAATCTGCTGATGAAAATATTTCAAGCATTAATTTTAAGCGACTGTACCCTAAAATGCATACAAGGAAGGTGCTAATTATGAGTTTAAATAAGACATTTAAAATCAACTGGCATCTAATAATCTTGCCTCTAAATGCATTGTGTGGTCCAAAACCAATCTCAATGGACATTAAGCAAATTGTCCGTTCATTTCTTTAAGGAGAGGGAACAACTTTCTCTAATTGCTGCCTTTAAAACTTCCTTTCCAATCAGGGGGAAAAAAAATACCCCAAAAGCATTCCAACTGCAGCGCACAATCCAATGTCAAAGCAGTAGATTGATTTCTTTGCATTAACAAACTTAAAGTACTATTACTAGGGGAGCTGCTGTCATGAGCATATACCAGGTTATAGCCCCCATCTTCCACTACCCAAGTGCTGGAATTCCTGCAGGAGATATACATCAAACCATCTCTAGCTAACCTAGCTAACCTAGCTAACTCCCATAGCCAATGTATAGACGATAACTAAGTTGACAATATAGATTTTTACAGGGACAGCTAATTTGTTTTTGCAAGCTGTGCTACCATTTATGCTTTAAAAGCAATAATCACTCAGCATTTCTCTCAATTTAAACAAAATTTTTCACAATGTATTCAAATAGTCAACTAAATTAGGCTAGAAATGCTCATGCATCAAAGTCTCCTGAAGACGGATGATAATATTCAAATATCAGGTGTTGATACCATGGAAAAGAAGTTATTTGAAAAGAAGAAATGGCAGTTAATCCAAATCTGATAAACCAAGTCATGATCTAGGACATAGATTTTAACCACACACAAAAGGAAAGCTTTAAACTGATAAAGCCACATAATGCGTACTCTTAAGACTATAAAAATAATGCATACAAATCCTGAAGCTGAAAGGTAGCTACATGACAAAGAACAAGATTTGGGGCTAGAATTACATTTCTTTCATTTCTTCTTTTGCAAGTATAATGAATTCAATAAAAGGAAAAAAAAAAATAAGAAGAAAAATACTGAAAACATGAATTTGTGAACCAGAGCCACCCTTTCTTCCTCTGCCTGTTTTTCAGTAAGGACTCATGCCTAAGTACATTCCACAGGTCCAGTCCAGGAGGCTGAATGAATAAAACTACTGCCTATACTGCATCATGTAACTTTGAAAATGACAAACTTAAGCCCCACAGGTGGTGCACCCTTCATCATCTGTCGTATCTTCTGTTTTTTACCAATAGGGCTACACATCTTCTGCAAGGGAAAGAGTGTCTTTTCTAACATCTTTGCAGCTTCCAACACTTGAAACCCAAACCCTTTAAACAACAGCCTCTCTACAAAGCACAACTGGGTCTATGTTCACACCCCACAAGGCAGCCCAGGGAAGAATCCCCAAACTACAACCAGCTCAGGTCAGCTCCAGCACCAGCAGAGACAAAGTGACATCACATGCAATCTCAGCGCAGAAGCAACAGTTAACGTATCAAGTCTATCACCATTAAACAGCTAAAGTAGCTTACAGGCCTAACTTAGTACTCTGTGTGGCACTACACCAGCCTGCGCAAAAGCAACAAGGCGCTTAGATGCACCTCAGTGTTTGCTGCGTAATCTAGCATACCTTCTTAGGTATTCTGGAGCCATTACAACTTTCATTATTTTCAGACCACATGCACAGAGCAGCACTGATAGCAGCCAATAACCCATTTGCAAATTCTGAAAGATTACTAAACAAGCAGCCACACAAAGTCTCACATCTGAGATAATCTCAAAACAACATATGTAGCTCCTGAACCACCTACCTGAATGAATTTTTGTCTTGCACAGTATTGTGAAGCCAAACAGAAGAAACTAATTTGTATCCTCAGCTGAAGACTGCTGTTATCTGGGGAGAAGTTATAGTTCAAAACATGAAGGGCTAAGGCTAACTGGGCTTTCTTGTACATCATAATGTAGAAATGATTTTATCACACACACCAAAAAAAAGCTAATATACTGATCCCCAAGATACTTATAACATATGCTACGGCCATTTAAAGATTTCTCTAGATTTCTCTATTAGAAATGCTCTGATGGCACAAGCCTCCAGACAAATTATGACAAACAGCTTCTCACCCATTCCCACAAAAAGCCACCTCTCCTTTCTCTATCACATCAGTTCACAAGCCCTCAATTTCCTAGATGCCTCACCACTCCCTTTCCTCACTCATCATCACTGGCTCACAACTGCAGACTCCATCCTTATCAGCCCAGAATACCTGCTTCTGTTGCCTACTCATTAATGTTTATGATAGCCACGTGCCTTCCCCCTCCCTTCACACCGATCTGCCTTCCATGCCTGCAAGGAATCCCATGCAAACATTCACAGTTCTAATTCGCTGCTCTCCCTTATCTCTGAAGGGAAAGTAATGCCGACATCCAGAGCAACTTCACACTCGTCTTCCTATGCAGGGCTTAAGGCAACTCATTTCATGTACAAAATGCTTTAGGAGCAGTTTAAATAAATAAATAAATAAATAAATAAATACCCGCACCCCGGTAAGCTTACAGGCCTTTAAAAATGATACAGAAACATTCAAAATGTATCAAAAAGCCGTCTGGCTTATAAGCTGGCAACACTGTTGCTAAATAGAAGTTGAGGGTCTGTTTAGCTTTAAGTATAAACAATGTAACCGCTTTGCTATTTTTAGCGGGAACGCTCTCGGCTATAATGGGTAGAAGCATTTTTCCTTTCTGCCTTGTTAGAATTAGAATTAAACACAATATACTCTCACTAATCTCCAGCATTCATAGATATGAAAACAGAATCCACACTTGCAGTAGCCTCATAACCTTGCGGGAGAAGCACTGTGTCTGTCCTCATACAAAGACTACAATTAATTTTGTGTTAAAATATTCTAAATCCCCCTAGTTTATCTATTTTCCCCTATCGAACCCAAACACATCAATGCATTTTAATCAAGGAAAGGTCAAGGTATCAGGCACAATAGCACTCTACTTCAGGCTTCACAAACAGTTTGTGACGAATTTCATATCATGACAATGCAAGTTAAAAAAAAAAAAAAAAATCAAGATAAGATCCATTGGTGAGTTGGAAAGCTTCTTGCTACATAAAATAAATCCAATCAAGAGAAAGAAAACTATTCCAGACACCATATGCCTGTGTCCTAACGTAACTGATGGCATCTCACAGAAAGCAGCTTGCGTGTCAGAAGCTTCCTTTTTATGATAAGCTTTCATGCTTGTATTTCTCAATCATAACTATAATAGAATGGGGGAGTGCAACCTGCCCCAGCCCACATATTTCAAATGGCAACTCTCTCCTTCACGCTTTGTTTGACTTCTACCTTTCTCACAAAATTTGCTCACGCAAGGTAAAAAACAACAAACCATACAGCAATGCTTATACTGATTCTCCAAGAGTGTTGTACCTCAAGTTACCTCATACAGTGACAAGTAAAAAAAAGCAGAAAAACAAAGATTTAAAAAAAATTAAACAAAACAAACATTTTCAATTATGATTTCTACCCTACGAATCTAAAAATTGAGTCCTTATCACATTTTCCTTTCTACCTTCCTAGATCTTCATTGATAGGAAGTTATTACATATACCACCTCTTTCATCTACCACCTAAAAATCCAGCAGTTACAAAATTTGCCTTTTTCTCCTCTGGTCATTCCAACACTGCCACTCACCTAGCCACAACACATTGTAAAAGCTCTTCTTGAAGCCTGGTAAAACTCTTCTGCACTTATGACCTGCATGGCCATAGTTATTCTCACCACAGTTAGATGGGACAAGACACTTTCTCATGCAACAAAGTACATTGACTAGAAGACCTCCTTAACTGGCAGCACAGTTCAAAAGAGGAGCTACTTCTTAGATTGCCTGAATTTGGTTTGATGTTGTTTTAGGTTAGGTATGAGTTCTGCTGGCAGCATAATGACCATACATCCCAGGGTAGGCTTGTGAGGTGCAGTCCAGAGCTCACTGCCTAGCCCATGTTAACCAGGACACCTGCAAGGAATTCTATCCCCTTCCAGGACAGTCACAAGCAAAACAAGCAATTGCACCCAGAGACAAACCACAAAAACAACCCTGTCACACACTTCAGAGCTACAATGTTAGAGACCACACACCTGAAACACTTCCCTCAAACAGCAGCTCCCAACTAACCCACCACCAGCCCCCCACTAAAAGTAGTGGGGCAGGTTCCTGCCCCAGTTAAGACAGGTGGTTTCCATCACTCCACCCAGGGCCCATGTGGCCTCCTTCCCCACAGCAGTCAACCTTCATCCATCCCCTGTCTTACCTGCATTTGCTGCCCTTTTTGCTGGGACTGCTCCCAGGAGAAAGTTACAGGATATTCTAACTAAAGCCTGCAAAATACATTTTCCCTGTCTCTGTGCAAGTCCTGCAAGGGTCTCGCCTCCCACCAATGCAGCACACCTTCCATCTGAGAACCACTAACAATTTCCTAGCTGGCCCTACTTCCCCTCTCACTGCAGATCTTATTTCTGAATATGAGAATGCATCTTTTCATTTAATTGGAAATAGTCCAAACAAATTTGAAGACAGCTAAATTGCATTCCCCCTCTTTAAATCTTAACAGTTCTGTCACCAAGTTATTAATATTTTGAAATGTTTCAGGTACAAAACCAAATGTATCTAATAATTCACATAATATATGCTGAATCCTATGGCAATAATGAAATTCAACCTACGTGAACTCTCACATTAAGCCAAAATCAGGAGTTTTCTCTATTTACATTAACTGTAAGTAAATCTTCACTTCTGTTTTTAGTATTGATGAAAATTAATGGCTTTCATGCAGATAAATGAAGTGTACCTTTCCTGTCCAGTTTAGTTTTCCTAAAGAATGGCAAATGCCTGTGTCTGAGGAGAAACTAAACAAGAAAAAAATCTGCACAGAAAGTAAAATGGATCACAATTTTTGTTTCCTTTAAATACAGAAATATAATGACTGGGCTTCTTTTCCAAGCAGGCACTAGACAGTAGCTCTAAATATTTTTATCCAGCACAATCCATTTATTATTCCTTTTATTTTTCCTCTTTTTACAAACAGCCTCAGACTTTCTTTTTTTGAGACTTCAAAATGAAGACCTTCATACAGCTAACTAAAATCATGTAAAGTTCAAAAATAGTATAAGTGCAAAACATTAAGAATGGAAATCTAAATGTACATTAATTGCAATCAGTACATAACAAAAATCTTATCCTCAATAATCAAGGGAATTAAGAGTATGTATTTATTAAATCATGGCCAGAACCAGGAAATTAGGAGTGTATTGCCTCTTCTATCTCCATTTACAACGGGAAAGGATAACAAGTGATTATTTGTTCAGATTTCTATTTTGCTCTAAAGTAGGCCAGCCAGCTCAGCACTTTTCTTACGATTATGAATACTTGTCTGCCCTACATATGGTATAGGCTAGAACCAATCAGATGAGCTAAAATATGCAACAAACCCAACTATTTTCATGTCGTTCGTTTCCAGCTATGAGTAAGAACTGCACAAAGCAGGTATAAAAGGATCAGATTTTAAGTAGCTTAAGTTTTTCTTTATAATTTTCATAGTTCACTAAGGGGTTCAATGATTTCCTCACTATTGGATTAACAGTCTAGATTAGATAATAATTTGTTATTCACTAATAACTCTTTAACAGCTTGTTTTCTCCACTAGTTTTCATTTCATTTTTGTACATTGGTTATCTCATACAATAGCAAGAAAACTCAGTACTGTCTTTATTCAATAGACTTTCACGGTACCCGGACATTCAGGATGCAAACATGCTCTGCAAGTAGCCTTAAATCAAAACTTTAAAAACATATGAAACAAAAGAATTCCTCAAATGTTTAAGTTAAATACTTCTATTTGCTCTCTCTTCCATACAAGCCATCCATGAGAGTTTTGTTGCTATTCAGAAAAGGAGAGGTTAAATAATAGAAGGCTATTTTCTGGAGTTCAACTCAAAATAGCAGCATGTCTTTAAACAAAGTCAGTTATTTGGAAAATCGCAGTTGTGGAAAATGTTTTGCTTAAATTGATTTTAACTTCTTTTTCTTAAAGTTAACTAGTCTGATTTTCTAGGTCTGCTAAGCACTCCTAGATCAAGTGGAGTAATTACGTCGAAAATATCAGTTAACTCTGAAAACAGAAATGTTCACTTTTTCCTTCTACTTTTAAGATACAGACATTGCCAAACCATTAGTGAGGCATTTTTGTCAGATTACACAACTCAAAACCATTGGTAGGCATCAGCAGCAAGGCAAAGACAAAACAGATAGAAAATTATGAAGCAAGTTTGTTTAAAATGAAGATGATGTGCTGAGTATTTGGATGTACGAGACATAGCATTTTTGCAACAGAGGAGAAGCATACCTTTCATTAGCTGCAGAACCTTGATGTCAGATGGCAATATAATCCAAATGGGTCTCAGCAACATTTTTCACAATATCTTCAAATTTCTGCAAGAAGTTCTTCCACTTCTTCCGGAAGTTATGTATGAATCCAAATGGTTAAGATATTCAGCAGCTGTATGGTACAGTTTGTACTGTGTTAGCCACCCCTGAAGAATCCCCAACTGTATTCCACCACTAGGAGAATAATGCAATATGGCACCTATCACACACTGATGTTTTGGCAACCTTCCCATTTTCCCAGAAGACCATGTTTTGACCTGTTCAAATAAAAGGAAGAAGTGTTAGTTCAGCATAGTAACTCTGACGCACTGCTCGAGGACTAACATACAAATATAAAGTTACATTCTACTGAATAATTTCAAACACATATCTCTTCACAAATTTAAACACATCCTAAACTCAAAGCCTGGTGACAGCACTTCGCTTTAAAAACACCACCGGGCTGGAGTGTAACAGAAGATGCTTTAAGAAAAACATTTTCATATTTCTCTACATATTTCACAGTCTTACATTACAGAAAGCACTGAAGTGACAGGAAAGGAAGGTAATATAAAGGGTTTTCAGCTGCCCTGGCAGGTATTTCAAAACTCATGAAAGAATAAGTTCATAAAAAAGCCTCAAGTAACAGAAATAAAACTCTTCAAACCTTTTGAAGGAAACATATCAGCATGGTGGATATAGTGATCTTTTCCTCCCCCTTTAGCCCTGGCTCAGCATTCCCTCAAGGCGTCTCCGCCAGCAGTTGTGCTACTACAGCCAGGACTTCAGCAACAAGCATCATTGTTGACACTTGGCCCAGCAAGAAGCAAGCCAAAGGAACCAAACCCATGCCTGTCTATACTGGTACTCCTGCTGTGCCGCTTCTTCAGAAGAACCAACAGCAAATTTTTGCTTAGGTTGGGAAGGGGAATATGAGGAATGGAAAGAAATGTTCGAGTATTCTGCACTGGAGGGAATAACAATGTGAAGAACAGTGTCGGGTCTACCAAGCTGGAGAGGGGGAAAGAGAAAAGAACAAACTTCCATGCCAAGAATGACAAAGAAGAACTAGAATAAACTCTTAGAGACTGGAAGATGCATGTGCACAAAGATAAAGAACAAGAAGAAAGGTTAATATTGATGGATGCACAAGAATTTTTGCTAGAAGCTCCATCTGCATAACTGAGTAACATGCATGTAAGGCAGACCATAGAAGTAAAATTTTAAAAGCAGGAACAAGAAGAAGCTTTTATGTTTGCTTTACATCAGGAGAAACCTGAGCGTTTTTACGCATGCATGAAAAGAAAGATCCTGGCAAATGTTTTTCATGGGAAATGCAAGCAAGCATACAGGTAGAAGAATAGGTGGAAAGGGACCAGAAAAAAAGGAGAATGAGTGACAACAGAAAGTGGAAAAGTAGAGACCTCAGAAATTCTGAAGCAGATCTAAGGTGGGAGAGGGAGAGTTGGAAAATTAGGACAAGAAAATAAAAGAGGAAAAGGAAAGTAGTGAACTGGGATGTAAAAGGAGGAAAAGTGGCTGTTGTTACATAGAACAGAAAAATGGAAGGGGAAATAATAAGACTCTAGATTAATCAAGATAATTAAACAAAGTACAAAGAGCACTTCTGTAAGTTTTCTGAAGTTGTGATGCTCACTCTAGAAAGTGGGAATACCAAAGAGAATGGAACGAAACCCAAGGCTACCACTGACCCTTCCCACCCTCCCTCTCTGCTATGATCAGTGCGTTCAGAAGAACAAAGTCCTCCCTCTAGTCTCTCCCATCCTAAAATTGTCCGTCCGTACTTTTGGGCACCTTTCTCCCCTGGGATGGTCCCACAGCAGCAATGTGTGACCCTCTGTGGGGTGTTCCCGGTCTCCTGGACCTGGCTGGCACTCAGCAGTGCACCCTTCTCACCCTTTCTGCGCCTTGACCAGCCTTGCAGCACCCACCCCTTGGCCAGGGCCCCCAGTACCCCCTACAGACCCAAGTTTTCCCTGTCTTCAGCTTTCCTCTCCCAACTCTCAAAAACACTGCCCGATGCAGAAAGCTATTTGAGACCACTTCCCTCCTCCCCCCGCCAAAAAAGAAATAAATCACTAAAACAATATACAAAGCAAGCACAAGGAGGAGGCAAGACCCCCCTGAGCAGTGCCCCCCAGCCTGCATTACCGCAACTGGGGGGAAAGATTGCCTTACCCTCCCCAAAATACCTGCATGTGCTCCGAGAAGTACAAAGAAAAGGCTCGCTGGCCTATAGCCCCCCCCAACTCCCATCCCAGAGGGCAGCTTGCGGGGAGGGAGGGAGGGGGGGGCAACGAGGGAGCCGACAAAGAACAATAACCCCGAAGTCCGAACGTACCTTCTCCTTTCTTTAAACTCAGAAGCCAGATTTCCTCACGAGCCTTGGCGGGGCCGCTCGCTTCTAAGCGGCGGGAGAGCTCGGAGAAAGTTGAGTAAATCTCTGGATAAAGTTGCCGAAAATAAGATAACCCGGGAGAGGAGGAGAAGGAGAGATGGAGAGTTCATCCGAGTTTCTCCTTTTGTTCAAGTTGCCCGAGCAGACAAAGAGCCGGCAGCGGCGGCAGGTCCCCCGCGGCCCGGCCCCCCCCTCCTCTCCCCTTGGCACCCTGCCCCCTCCCGGGGAACCCCCGATTCCCCTCTGGGCCCCCCGCATCCCCCATGGGACCCCAGCATCCCCTATGGG
>WYDI02006911.1:0-46918 GCA_009867235.2 Psittacus erithacus
GGAGGAAGCAGAGACAGGACACCTGACCCAAACTAACCAAAGAGGTATTCCATACCACAGCACGTCATGCCCAGGATATAAAGTAGGGCGACTTACCCAGAAGGGGTAGATCGCTGCTCGGTTCCTGCTGGGTGTCAGTCGCTGGGTGGTGAGCAACTGTATTCTCTCCCCTTGTTATTTCCCTTATCATTATTATTATTGGTGGTACCAGTAGTAGTTTTGTGTCATACCTTAGTTACTGGACTGTTCTTATCTCAATTCATGGGAGTTACATTCTTTCCATTCTCCTCCTCCTCATTTCTTGGGACGGGGGGGAGAAAGAAGGTGGGGGAGTGAGTGAGTGGCTGTGTGGTTCTGGGTTACTGCCCAGGCTTAAACCATGACAGAGTCTTAACAGCTTGATTTGTCAAAACCTGGGAAATTACAGAGAGCTTTCTTATCAACAATTCCTAATAACTTCTTTTTTATTCTCCTGCATGTCTGGATCTTCTGCCCATATTTAAAGTTAGTCAAGGTAGATGTTAGAGTTTAGAACTTCCGTAGTGTAAATGATGATTAGATGCAACAGGCTGAAACACTAGGAAGAAAGGAGTTGTAACTTTTAGTGCCTCATTTTTCATTTCACTGTTGATATTCATCTGTTGAAATTTGAGATAGGCTAGGGGTGAAGGAAAAGTTTGGAAAAGATAAAGCTTTTGTCCTGGACATAGTTAATAAATTAGGAAGAGGCTTGGTGTTAATACATTTTAATTTTGTTTTCTTCTATTTTTTCTCTGAATATTAGCCTATCTATTTTAGTCTAAGTATTGGTTCCCTGTCTGATGTTAAAATCATGGATAGTGTTACGGATAGTGGAAGCTGAAAGTCAAATTAAATAATAGATGGATAGATGGATCCTAAAAACTCAGCAGACTTAGACAGACTAGTCAAAAAGCTCCAATATTTTACTTTCCATTTTCATCTAAGGAATGATACTCTTTTGATATTTAAGGTGAAAATTAAGGTCAGGATAGCAATTAGAATTTGAATAAGTAAAATGTCACAAATCCTTTACATGACTGGAATCTGCTTAATCCACAAAGCTACAAAGAGGGTGATGTCAGAGTAACAAATTCCTAATGCTCGTGTTTACAGTAGGGAACAGCCTCCTGGGTTTAAGTTACAGGATCCTAAATGCTCAAGAGTTCATTTTATGTTTGGATTGTTCAAAATACAAACTTTCAAGGGTCAGTGCTAATATTTGGAAAATTAAACAGCTCTTAAAAGTGACACTGTGATTAACTTCTACGTGCTTACACAGGGAAGAAGAAGAATGACAGGGACATTAGCTTGTATTTCATTCTGGTATTGGTCACAAGATACAGCTCAGGTTAGTGTTGAGACTGGAGTCAGAGCTAGAGTCTGAGGAACAAAATCTCACCTCTTCCTGCCTCCATGATTGCTGCCTCCAGCTCCTGCCAGTTTTTCTCTCAGAGAAAGTTTAGGAGAGTCAGAACAATGACTTTCACCTTGCATTTCATTTGAAAATTTATGCTTCCATCTTGCATTTGAAAAAGTCATCAGTAACACTAATGGCCATGGGAAAATAGATTATTTTTCCCCATGAACCTATCATACCATAAAACAGCTTTATGGAGAAAAGTTTCATTTGCCTTTCAGACATTCGGGATGGGCCAGTGCTCCAGGAAACACATCCATCCAGATGAACAACTGGCTTGTTTCAGTACCGAGCAGCCAAATTCATCCCCGTAGTAACACCATTTCGTATTTCTCAGGGATATATGACAGACATGAATTTAGGCCATTGGAAGAGGCAAACTGGTGGATCTTGAGTATTCTGGAAGGAAATACCAGTAGATCATGTTATACAGAAAACAGGTATATGTAAATCTGAGATACACAGCTTTTATTTTCAGCATACATTAAAAAGCACTTGTGTCAGGCACAGCTGTATTCAATGTATATCTCCTACAAAGAAAACTGCTGAAGTACAAGCATTCAGCATCTTTCCCCCCCTCATTTCAGACAGCATATGGATGGATACATGGCACAAATATCTTTATATGTCATCTTGAAAAAAAGCCTTCAGCCTGGTTGCCTTGCTTCAGAAATATATTTTAAACCCCTCATCCACCATCAATACCAATGCAGAAGCAAATAGTGAAGACTGAACCTCTGCCACTGAAGGTTGGATTCTCTATGGAGCCCTGAATGACTTGTAGTTGCTCCTTGGACAATGAAAACCACTGGGAAATCCATATGCTAGAGCTCACTATCTCCCATGCAGGAGAAAATGGTTATATTTGGAAAAGGAAATTGCAGTGAAGGAACATGCCATGAAAAGGAGAACAGAATTGTCACAAGACTTGCACCAAGGGAATATTCCAGCCACTGCAACTTGCAGCATCCCTGAAATTGTGCTAAATTACCACCTGGATTTACTCTCTGGTTGATTTACCCTGAGAAGGATTAATAAATTTTAGTATTTGGGCTTTCAGGGATACCTGGGCACAACCTCAGTAGCATATACTGTGTTTTCCTATTTGTTAGGGAAGTCAGTAAGAAGATTACCTCTTGCTTTCTCTTGCTTTTTCTTGCAAGGCTGGAAGTTAATTTTAAAACCTGGAGACTGAAATAACATGCTCAAAGACCACAAAATGCGTATTGTACCTCAAAAACCGGGAAGCAGTGAGACAGAGAATTTCTGCATCAGCCTGACAATCACCCATAATGCCTTGGAGTCCCAGGAGTAGAACTTCCAGTTATGCTGCTGTCTGGAAAATATCAATAAAATGAGAGCTTAGGTAAATACCATTCAGAAGCCAGCTGGCACTGAGTAGGACACACTTTTACACCATTAGGATTTCAATGCAGACTCTGACCCTGTCTCCAACACAAAGACATCTGCTTGTTTGATATGAAAGCCCATAGATGAAATTCCCAGGCACCAAATTATAAAACATTGATAGTGACAAGTGGTATATATTACATTTGCTTCAGTTACCCAGATTTCATCATTGCTGGCTACCAGACCAGAAAATACCATACACGAAGCACCTGCATTATTGAAGTATAAAAAAAAAGGGGGGAGGGATAATAGATATATTTTGCTATAAAATGCTATAAGCCACACAACACCCAGATCTTGAAGCATATGCCTCAGTTTTAGTTGTAATAAAGAATTTCTGAACTGATGGTGTTGAACACAGGCAGCATATTGTGGAACAAGTCCTTTGGAGCACGTTTCTGGGCACATCAAGGGGAAGAAGGTGACCAGAACAGCAAGCATGGGTTTACCAAGGGAAAATAACACCTGATCAACCTGACTGCCCTCTATGATAGAATATCAGGATTTGAGGGCAAGGGGAGAGCTATGGTTGCCATTTACCTTGACTCCAGTAAGGGCTTTGATACTTTCTCCCACTACACTCTTGCGGTCCAGTTAGGACATTAAGGCTGCATAGGTGATAATTAGATGATTAAAGAAAACCTGGCTGGCTGGAGGGGTTCAGTGAGTAGCAGTTATTGATCATTCTCCTCCTGGAAGGAGCAGATCACCTGGGAGGGGCCTTTATGACACAGTGGTAACTCAGGGAACTGTTTCATATCCTCATGTTTACTCACCTCCTTCAATGATGAGGAATAGATTATGGTGCTCAGCAAATTTGCAGAGGACTGTAAATGAGGGACCAGCTGACACTCTTAGCAGCAGGGCTGTGGCTCAGAATGACCTGGACAGGCTGGGGAAACAGGCTAACAGGAACATCCTGAAATCCAGCAAGGATAAATGCAAAGTCCACCTGAGAAGAAATAACACCTTGAAATACCAAAATAAGCTGGATACTGACTGGCTGGGGAGCACCTCTGACAAAAAGGATCTGGGGCTCCATGTAAAAAGCAGCCAGACTGGTCTCACAGCAAAAAAAGCCAACAACATCCTGGGCTGTATCAACACAAGCAGAAGCAGTAGACCAACGGAAGATTATCCCCCTTCACTTGGAACATTTTAGACTAATCTATAATACCCTCTCCAGTTTTTAGCCTCCCAACTCTGGAAAGACATCAACAAACTGAAGAAAATCCATCAGAGGGCCATGAGGACACTCAGAAGGCTGAAGCAATGGCCCTATAAGAGACTGAGGAACAGGGCTTGTTCAGCCTGGCCAAGTGGGGGCTTCTGGAGGACTGAGCAGTAACTTTCTAATACCTGAGAAGAGGTCCTGAAGATGACAGAGCCAGGCTGTTTGCAATGCTGCAGGTATCTGTCTCAACATTAATTCTAGACTATGTGCTTCTGCAGGAAATATCAAAGGAATTAATCCTCAGGTTATACGGAAAGGGTAAGAAACCTTTGTATGGCTTTACAGTCTGCCATGCATTTCAAAAGGCTGTACTCAAGGGATTCCTGACTGAACTCCGCAGGCTGAAAAAGTCCCAAGGATGAAGAATTTTATCAGTATCTTGGTAAAGCCTTTTTTCTTCCTTGTCACCTCATCTGAAGTGCATAAAGTTTATTTCTAGTGAGGATATGATCCACAGTTGTTACATATCTTCTAGTGGCATAAACTTTAAATTTTTAGCAGAATAATTACCCTCCACAGTCATGTCGTATTTCCTCAGTATCATACTTGCAAACACATGTTTTAGGAATCATTTAGCAACACACTTTCTCAGAAGAGGCTTACTAAATAGTCTGATTTCTTAGAACTATTTCTGTTTTGGGAGGAAATAAGCTCTGAGGTCTCCAGGACTAGCACGCAAATGATTATTTTCACTTTCAAGTTTGGGTCCTTGCTTGCTCATAGGACACTGATTTCCAACAGTGAAGGGGCATTTCCTTCAGTAGCCACCAAGCTGAGAGAGCTAAGATGAAAACTATAGCATTTGAGGAGAAGGCAGAATCATTTCAAAACTCAGAGATTCTCTGACCCTTTCACTTATGCCTTGAGTTTGGCAAGAAAACGTGGGCTTGTTTTTAGTTTGCTTGCTAAGCCAAATTCACATCCCTTAAGTCAGTTATCTGAGATCAAGCCACAGTGAAATTAGCACCAGTAAGAGGAAAACATGAGTAGAGAGTTTTCATCATTTGCAATTTAACAACAATTACATAATAGCAAAAGGAGAGGCCAGGGAAGAACAAATCTAGTGATCTTGACTTACCTCCTACAACTGCCAACCAGACCAGCTGGGTGAAGTAAATGTTTGAATAAAGGACTGTAATAGGCAATATCTCTCTTAGATTTTACACTTCTGAAATAAAAGAGGGTTCTTGGATCAGGTGTCTGAAATGCACTCTTCTCTGTAGAAAGGAAGCACAAATGGGGCTTAAGAGGAACAGTGCATTCACCTTCTGCAGAGGAGAGGGCTTTATCATCATCTCTTAAATACGTGTCCAAAACACTGCTGAGCATGAGGGGTTTTTTATTTTAATAATGCTATTCTTTCTGTATGCTGTATAGAAATTATGCCATCATTGGCAGCTACTCCATAATAAATATATGTCCATAATTATAAGTTTGCATCATGCAGTACCGGAAACTGAAGCCAAGGGGATGGAAAAGAAAGCCTCAGACCATTATAAAGAAAAAGGCTACATTTTGAAATCTTTTGCTTTCAAAAAACCATTGTTTTGTGTTTGTTTGGGTATTTTTTTTTTTTTCAGAGACAACTGTGGGTTTTCAGTCAAGGCCCTTGGGTATTTACAGGCAGTTCTGCTGTTCTACTCCTGGCTAGTGCCTTGTAGCTGGTGTTGCCTCATCAACAATGGTAACTAAAATGGACAAGAACCTCTCTGTCTGGCACAGTAAGTCTTATGTATGTATAGTTCAGTTCTCCTATCTTTCAAAACAGAAAGGTTGCAGCTAAAATACCTGTTATAGATAGTCCCTAAACCATGGTCATCTCATCATCATGAGTCTGGGAATTGTCTGTGAGATTTCTCATTGTCACAAGATGAGACCATGCCAAGAACTGTGCTTACAACTTAGCAACGGTGTGAAGTGGTCCACGACCACGGCTTGGCTCTATTTTATCATTAAGAAGCAGTCGAGGAGCTGAAGTTCATAAAGACACAGTAACAAAAGAAACATTCTTTTCCTAAACTTTCTTGAGAAAAAAAACATTAGTAAATTTTGTGGTCTATGTTATCAAGCCAGGCCTGGGAACTTCTTCCTGAACTGGTGGGTATGGGCTGAAAGGGCCAATATTTATATTATCTTATTTTGAAGTGAAGTATGATGATATTATTTCAATTATTTGAGAAAAGTTATTCTTAATCTGCCCTGATAATGTAGAGAAAATGGCCCCATCCAGTTATCCAGCCTTTTATAGAGAACAATATATAATTTCTTTTGTTGATATATTATTCTGATATTCAGTTTTGTCTTTCTCCCTGTCAATATGCCTCTCTCTGATCTGTTATCAATGAATACTGTGATCCTGGTTCCCCTTTAACTGATTTCCATCACAATTTCATTACACATATCTGACAAACTTTCCACCATTCCAAGTATCTTGTACTATAAATTTCCAGCTGAAAAACACAAAGTATGGTCATAGAGTGCCAAAAAGCATTCTTCCTAAGCTGTAAATATATATTAAGACATTTCTAAGCTACCATTTTGTCACCTACATGACAACAGCAGCAGAAATTCAGTCTCCTGTGAGATTTCACAAAATCTAGCCAATTCTGCATTTTCAGCCAAGCTGTTGCACATCACACAATGAAGAAGCTGCAAACAAGATGGGCATGTAGCTCACACCTCACATGTGCCTGAAGAATTCTGTTCCATTGAGCCGATGCATGTTGAACATCTAGAACATCTAGAATGAAATTCTTATGTCTCCACAATGAACAAATCTTGTACATACCTTTTGTCTGAAACTTCTTTTAACTGGAATAGCTGCTGTCCCACAATTTCACTGTTTACACTGCCAGAAGTGGAAAAGGGATTAATCTGGCTCTACAGATTACATTTTCTTCTATAGCCAATGAAATGCAGAACAATAGATGTTGCTGAAGTACAGTTAACCTGGAGTACTTAAAAATGTAACCCATTATCTTATTGACAAAGTCTTACATATACTTACAGATCATAATCACTGTCACAGAACCAAGTGCTAAATTGGAGGAACACCTTCACTGCAGAGAACAGTCCAGCCCAAAGTGCAAACCAGCTGCAGACCCATTAAACCAAAGTGATTTGTGCTCTTCTAATTGGAGTCCAACCCTGCTGCTTCCTCCATTCATTCGCTGTTCCCTACAGTATCTGAGACTTGGATCAATTGACTCCTCCAAACCCAGGTGGACTTGATCAAATATCTTACTATAATCAGCCAGGCACTCTAATCGTATTAGTGATTTCCCATCATATAGCATCAGTAATTAAATTAATTTGGGGTTTTTTACTGCAATCTGATATAAATTTACCTCTTCATATTAATAACTTCCCTATCATGAGACTTTAATGAAGCAGAATATCAATGAGATGTGACAGGGTGGTAAACGGTTAGTGATAGGAAAGCTGTTCACGGTCTAGAATTGACACATTGTTCTGCACTATTAAAGTTTTCTTATAATGAGCAAAGGCCTCTCCTCTTTTTCTTTTTTCATGCCCCTTGATGTGGGACAACTGTAAAACTTTATTTACAACTCATCTGGAGAATGATTAAATAGCTTTCATTCTCTGTGTGTTGAACAGCACTGCAAATCACAAAGGCATTCAGTTGATAAGAAGAAATTACAGTGATATTGCCTCATTCTCACCACCATTTGTTACTTTAAAAAACATAAGAAAGTGTGTTAAACTGTGGCACAGACTGTAGTTTTATTGAAAATAAACTTATTAAAAACGACAGTTTTTTTATTAACAAGTCAGAAATGATTAAACAGCTTTCTCTCTGTCTGAATAGCAAATAGAAATCAATGCACATCATACAGCAGTGGCAGCTAAGATTGTAGATGATCCAAGGACAGCATAAAGCCTGTGATTACTGACATTTCACCAGGGCAACAGCCATAAGGTGAAGTCTAGTTTGCCCGCAGAATACATTCCCTCCCTCTTTTCAATATGAATTTAGGAAAACTTACTTGCATAAACAGTAAGAAGGGGGCAACCTTGTTATAAATCTATGACTGTAAAGGTAAAAAGAATGACTTCTACATCATAAGCAGGTGATCTAGAAAGCCATTGGAAACATCATGTATTGCTGCTCAGTGGCAGTGTTAACAGGTTTCTTTATTGCTGGTTGTGACAATTGCAGCAACAGAAAACAACTGCAGAGCACACTTTCTATAACCTGCTTGCAACACTCCAAAAAAACCATTCACCAAGTGATTCACCCATAGTGATTCACAACATGTCAGCTGCATATAGATCTTCATCTACAGGGCATACAGAGGATCTGGATTTATCTACCCAAATGTACAGCCACCCATCTACAATCACCTGAGATCAAGGAAAATAAATTCTAGGGTGACTTTTTAGAATGAGTCCAGAGGAGACCATGGAGATGCTGCAAGGGCTGGAGCATCTCTGCTCTGGAGACAGGCTGAGAGAGCTAGGCCTGTTCAGCCAGAAGAAGAGAAGGCTCCAGGGACACCTTAGAGCAGCTTCCAGTGCCTAAAGGAGCTACAAGAAACCAGAAGAGGGGCTTTGGACAAGGGCCTGTAGGGACAGGACAAGGGGAAATAGCCTTAAACTGGCAGAGGGGAGACTGAGATGAGATCGAGATGAGCTCTTAGGCAGAAGTTCTTCCCTGTGAAGGTGGTGAGGAGTTGGCACAGGTTGCCCAGAGAAGCTGTGGCTGCCCCATCGCTGGCAGTGTTCAAGGCCAGGTTGGACAGGGCTTGGAGAAACCTTGTCTAGTGGAAAGTGTCCCTGCCTGTGTCAGGGGGTTGGAACTAGAATCACCCTTCTGTGATTCTATGACTAAAGGATGATTTCCATTTACTATTACTATCAAAGCGCCTATAACGAAGTATAACATGTGACAGTTAAATTACTTCATAAAGCATACAGGTTTTCTAGCTTCTTATAGGTGTTCTTGTTGCAAAGATGCCCAATGGAACCCAGGAATTAATTTTCTCAAAACAAAAATATGATTTTTACAGTTTCACAAGATATATTTGGCCCACTTTTTCATTTGCTGTATATATGCTGGTAGAACTGAAAAAGCAGCAGAATGTGGGACCGAGTGCCTGAAATTCTGCAAGTAAACAACAAATGGCAGAGAGATCTCACAGGAATAAAAAGATTATGGATGACACATACTAATCACCATGAAATAACTAAACAACGAAATCACATTCATTCTATTACTTCAACTTTAGTGACACAATTGGACATGATTAAGCATTATTTTTTAGCATCCTACCTGATCAAAATAAAACAATATCAAAGAGAGAAACCAGTGCTTTTCTGAGTGGTTTGAGGAACAGATTCATATACATCATACACCTGATGTACCTTCCACCAGGTACTGTGTTTGTGAGCCTGACAAAAGTAAATCCAGAGAAGCCTTGGATAAAATAAGAGTCCTGTATGTGACAATCAGGTAGAAAATATTATGGCTGTAGACAGATACAAAGACAAGTTCCATCCTGATTTAGAGTCTGTAAAATTGTACCAGCTACAATGGAAAACACTATAATAAGTCAATGCAGTTTATAGGTGATGCAAAGCAGAACAAATGCTTGCTAGGTCTAAGCGACAGATTTTATTGAGGTAAAAATGCAAATCCAGAGAGTATGCAAACACTCCAGAAAGTGCATTTAAGCTGCAATTATTTATAGTGTGCAAAGATAAAGAGTTTACTAGGTATGCCCTTCACTCTTTCTCAGCTCCTTTAAAACAACATATTTCCCATCTGAAGTCAGGTGAGTACTTCCAGGCTATTTCTGCACTAATTTAGGGACACAGGAGAGGGATTATTACCCTTCAGCTCTGAGGCAACCCATTACAGAAGCACTAGTGTCCATGCAGCTGAACTGCCTCGCTTCCCAAACCACAGCAATCACATCTAAACCGCATTCTGTGATCTTATCATGCCATGGCAGCCCGGAGTAATTCCCAATGATGGGCATGCAAATGGCATTCACATCTTGCAGTGGGAAAAGAGTGGTTTGTAATGTCAAAGTTTAGTAAAATTCCTTATAACTTAGGATATCCTCTCTAATTGTAAAAGGCTATCATCATTTATCTTACAATAGTGAACAGCCAAATCATTTTAAAAAGTTCTCCCCCCTCCTGTAAATTACAGCCATAATTTCTCTAATGCTCCTTTTGTTTCTAAGCACCTCATTCTATTCCTGTCCAGATAATAAAATCTTGCTCTGTATTTTTAATAGTTACATCTACTTTACACAGAGACTATGTCCAAACCTTGGAGACAGTAAATCATAATAATTAAAAAGTCTGATACGTTTCTAATGAAAGTTTCAAACAAAAATGTGTAGCTTTGAAGAAATGGGATTATCTGGTGTTAATTCTTTGGTTTGCATTATATACATCACCTTTGCTCTAGGAAAGCACAGGAAAAGCAATTGGAGGAATGGCCAGACATCTGACTCATTCCTAGAGGAATATGTATGAGAGGGACCTCATGATTTCATCCGATATTTGGCTGGATCACAGGGTAGAATTTCTCCCAAGGCAGATGGTGACTCATAGAGACACCATTCACATTATTATATAAATTTTTAATGTTATTTTAGGGTTCAGAATAGTTCAGAATAGGATTCAGTCTCTTAAACTTTTCAGAGAACTCTTTGCAGTTACAGCAGCAATGTAACTGCTCAGAACAAAATGCCTGCACCACCTAGAACATTATTGCACTGGTTTCATATATAGATATGTAAGAATATAGCTAACAGACAACTACAGATAAGATAAAATACATCTGGGACACACAGAAAGTGGCTTGATGTTGTAATAATTGTTAATCCCTACACATTCCAGATAAAATAAAAATGCCTTAAAAAAGTTTTGCTGAGCAAGTCAAACAAAACAAAAATTCACAATTTGAGAAAGCCAAGACAGGTAGAATGTGCATAGGAAAATGAGATGAAATAAACCACTCACACACTGCAATGCAGATGTGTGCAACAAGCTTATACAGTTGAAGCCAGTGCTTGCTGTTACTCAGGATGACTAGAACCTGTATTAGGAAAATCTTGAACAAAAAGTTAAATCTTTTCCAACCTGGTTAAGTCTATGAAAATCACCACTGGACTGGAGACACAGCACAACAAGAATACGTACAGAGCAGACGAAGGGATTAAGGGGAACTTTGAGAAATCAGTGTACAAGAAATGGTTAAGTGGTGACTGAAAGGTGTGAGAAAACATGGCGAGAATTGATTAGTGCAAACCACCAGCTATCAAATCCTGAACTAGTGAATCAAAAAAAAGAGTAGTTTAAAATTGAACAAACCCAGAGCGCTAAATAGGTCTATCACATTAAAATATAAGCCAGCTAATCAGAAACTAAAAAAAGTACTTGGGAAAATGTTAATGGTTTTCAGTACTTTTTTTTTTTTTTTCCATGTGAACATTATGGAGCAGGGAACAAGTCTCTTGAACTCTTTTTTCCAAATCATTTAGTTTGATATCATTTAGTATGTCTGACAAGACTGCATAATTCAGTATTAGCGGGATGGAAACATCTACACTGAAATGGAAGTGCAGGCTCGAGCCAGTGCTTGGTCACCCTCACAGTGAAAATGTGTTTCCTCATGTTCAGAGGGAGCCTTCCATGTTTCAGTTTGGACAGGACCATCTGCCAGGACAAAGCCACTGCAGCCAGTTCTCCAAAGTCAGTAGATACAAATCCAGTCTGTTCTGCTAGGATGTTTTTTCCCAGTAGTAGTAAAATATTCAGGACAACATCATGCTGTGCAGAACAACATAGGAAAGGAAGAAGAGGGTTCTCCTGACTCAGATTTGTGGAAAGCACTTCTCAGCACCATCCTCTGTTGTTGAAAATAGCTATCACATTGTGAAGACTAATGTCTACATTCAAACACCTTCCTTTTTGTGAGAAGAAGCTGGTGTTCTGGTGATGATAGCTCTGTAGACTGTGCCCCCATAAGAGATCAAGATTCATAAGGTTAAGCTGCTATGAGCTCCCCATACAGCTCTTACGTGATCCTCCTGCAAGGTTAGAGCAACGCAGGCCCAGGAAAACCCTATTAGCTGCTGAGACAATGGTTGCTACTGACTTAGGTGCAGATACACACATTTTATTCTTTGGTAAACACTTTACCTGCATCTCCATAGTCACTAATAGTCTTGCTAACAGAAAAATATTTCCAGTCTACTTGTAGAAAGCTCAGAAGATTTCGGTTTATAAAATGGATCTTAAGAACCCTCAGAGGCAATGGAAGCTGTGCAATCTGTGATTATGATAAGTTTCATGGCTCTTTACTCAAAAGTTCTCACTCTTTCTTCCTTCCTCTCTGCTTCCATTATATGTGGTGGAAACCATGTTTCGTTTCTCTCCACTATTCTGGGATTTCCGATGGGTTTAAATTAACGGAGGACAACAATGTAGGCTAAGGTGACTAAAGAAACACCAGTGATATCCAAAAGGCTTTTAGGTGAATCCTGATAACTGTTCTGTTTTTTAAAAGGAAGAAAATATAGAAAAGGTTTTCCCATGTTCATCTCCTGACATTTGTGGACACAGTTTTTTTTTTTGTATGCTTTAATCACAGCTGAACATACATTCTGGAGATCTAGTTAGGGATAAGACCAGACAGAAGGACCAAGTCACTGCAAATAATTGTGAAAAGATAGTATGTCTTGCTATAGATCCATGGTCAGAGTTTGCCCTGTTTCTGTTAGGAATTCATAGAAGGAAAAGGGACAATTCAATAACAGTTAAGTAATTAAAAATAAAGCTTCTGGGTTTGTAAGACTTTAGGTAAGAAAGAAGGTAAAACCTGTCCAGCTCTTAACATAGCTTAGTATTGAAGATACTGCCCTTTTGTTTGTTCAGGCCATAAAATTAGTATTAATTAATTTGATTGCAGGTACAGTGATGTAATGCTTAAATACTATCAAAATCCTGATGAATCCAGGAACCTGTAGAAATAAAAATACTTACTATTCATGTCTGTATTCTTTGGAGTTTTCTCTTGGATAAGAATAAGATTCCAGGGTTACAGACAACCACTTCTTCATTGACCATTTAATCCAAATGCTCCTCCTGAAAATTGGTCCATTTTCCAGACATTATAAATGAATCTTCCAGCTCCACAATTAAAGCCATAATGCTGATGAATGAGGCAATAATGCTGATTTACATTCAGCAGTTATGTGACTTAGAGATAAGACATATATATCCTTGCCTCCACAGCGGCATTACATATCCTTGCCTTCAGAAGCAGCAGCAGCCTCTGCAAACTGTCATGTGCCAGTTTTTTTTGTTATTACCCTTGCTGAAAAACCTGCAATGCTTCAGATAATAGAGAATTGGCTAATATTAGAAACAGTTTCCTTCTTTATTGCCTGGTTTAAAAGCAAATGAAATGCTTATTGATGACATCAAACCCATGGTCTTGAAGACAAATTATGTATTTTACTCCGTGGATTGTCAGACCAGAGGCAGGACCAGTTTTCATTCCCAATACAGCAAATCAGGCTTGGCCAGAAACAGCTGTTCTGAAGAGGATGGAATGGATTCATCTTCAGCCTTATTCAGTTCCAGATTTCACTATAGAAACTGCCAACAAACATGTTAATTAGAGAAAGCCTGATTCTGTAAATGCTGCTGCCACCAGAACAGAGGCCTTAAAACCTGACAAGTGTCTATCATTTGAAACAAAATGGTGCAAATGTTCCAAGGACAAGAATATGAGAACCTACAATGAATGTGTGAGGGCTTTCAGCTGTGATTCCTTCTTTCAGGGTAAGACTCGACCATTTACAGTGAAGCTCTGCTGCTCTTTAGAAAACATCTGGCAGTTTCCAGATTTGCATCAGAGCAGAAGGGGGGTGGTAGGAAGCAGGAAGAAAAGGGGACTCCTGTGTCCTCCAGGTCTAAGTGGGAATTTACCCAAGCCTAGCTGTGGGAGGATTTCAGAGAGAGAGGAAAATGAGGCAGATGCTAGAACAAGTTGCTGGCAGGGATTTTGTCCTGTTTCTCTTCATGTGGGACAACACCTTCCAGATCCAAGCCTGTTTGAATAGAAGGAGAAAGAATCACATCTTATGTGATTGATCCTTTAAGTCTATAGTCTTTATAAACTCACAGATTAAATAACCTGCCTGTCTTGAAACTAGGAAAGAGCAAAGAAAAATTTTATGGCTTAGTTATTACGTCTGGTAGAACATGTGGAACTTCAAAGGGTTACAAACATATTCAATTACTTCCTCGGAGTTATAACAAGTCCATAACTAAAATCAGAACTCCCACCGAAGGAACAGTATGCTGTCACTTGGAAAAAAAATACAGCTGCAACTGATACATAACTCAGTGAAGTTAGAAACATGCCACGTTAAACACTGGCGTTAGTACTTGCTGCCACGTATAGTGCATCTTCCCTCATGCTTTTAACCTCCTTCATGAAAAAAAATGAAGGAAACAGGGAATATTTAGGGTTTGTGGGCAATATAATCCCAACATCATGTTCATATGATTAAACCTCTTCTTCACTGAGGTTTCAGATCCTGCTGAATAGCTCATCACTTGTCTGTAGTTAATATATAGAAGGTGCACTTTGACATAATTTCAGTGAGGATAAATTAAATTGTCATAAAGGGGTTTGGTGCTTAAGAACAAGAATTAACATAATTGCTTTAAAAATATTTAAAAGAGCTGAAGGTCACTTGTTGACCCTTCATGTCTGAGAATATATTGCAGTTGGTCTCTGTCTCTTGACAATGAACTGATCAAGACTGTGGCAATATCCAGATAAAATGCTGTCTGCCAGTGCTGCTGGTTAGGGATTTATCACAGACTTTTCCTTATAATTTCTTGGTTTTACAGATTTATAACTCCATTAATCATCCTTTAATATTAATGCAATAAATTTGCCATTGTGTACAATGGGATTTGATTCCTGGGGTTTTTTTTTTCATTTGTGGAAGGGACAAGTCAGATTATTTTCAGTTTTCAGAAAACTCAGCATTGCAAATAATTCTGCTTTCTTGGATATATGGAATACAAAGAAAATCACAATTAAGCAACTATTTTAGTTCCAAGCAGTCTTGCCTACCTGCTAAGAGCAGCTGACAAGCCAACATATCTCTCACATACCCACATTTCTATTTCATACCAGATAAATTCAGAGCCTACGCAAAGCTGTCCCCACCCCTTATGCCTCAAAGGCTCCTGGAATCAGAGGTTTTGAAAACCGGCCACTGTTCCCAATAAGATCATTAAGAAATCTTGACATTTGGTACTTCAGAAAATCAGGAACATGAGCATGGGGCTTTGGTGAGGCAGAAGTGCTACAGAGGTTCTTGAACAGCATCTTTGAACTCGTTATAGTTAATTTTTCTAGGGGGAATTTTGCTCTCAGTATGTAGTAATTAGATTCTTATTGCTAGTATCCGTATAAAAATCTATTACAGATCAATGCATAGGGAAGTGTTTCACTCCTTGCACGTGATGAATCTTAATTGCATTCTCTGAGTCTGGATTCTCCCCACAGGAGAGCTGCGATCAATCACTTAGACTGCAGGAAGGAACACTTTTCTGAATGGGTTTCATGGCAACAAAATCTTTCTGAATCCAGTCAATAATGCTGCCACATTCCAGCCTAAAGGAACACAAGTTTGTATAAACAAGATGACACGTTTAAGACCAGGTTATTCAGTTGTAAGGGAACACAGGTTGTGATGCATGACAGTTACTCTTTGCTTTGCATCTTCAAAGTACTTCAGAAGCAAACTAATTAATCCTCTAAGTAATTAATGCTAATTATTTAGTACATTATAATTATGGTAGTCTACTGCTTTAACCTACTTAGTTGTAAATGTTTGCATGATATACTATAATGTTTTATATGCAACTGTCATGGTCTGCTGGGTTACAATGAGGATCTTATGACATTTATCCCAGAATGGTCTGCCCTGTCTTTATAGGACAGGTCACAGCTTTTAACTGATAATCAGCACACACAGGCTGAAGTGCTAACTTCACACCAGGATTCATGTCAGCACAATTGCCCTTTCACTGTCTGGAATCCAGAGCAAAGAGTAAAGTGTTTAATCCTCCCTACACCATGAGTGGAAACAGAGAGGACTTCAAAACTAAGGGCTTGAACAAAGTGTGATAATGCACACTCAGGGCACAACACAGCCCTGTACTTTCCTGTTAACAAATGCTGTGCAGGACATAAATCAGCTTTAGGACTCATGGACATATATTCATGTGAGCCTTCTTTCACTTTCTTAAATCCAATCAGGTCAATTGACTCTAGTTAGTTCATAAGTGAAGAAAAGCCAGGAATAGGTATGAACAGTCATCTGTGACCAAGAAGCAGCCAGAGCATCCTGTGCTGCATGAGGAAGAGCACTCTTTGGGGTGACTGGAGATACAGGCTACAACCACTCAACAAAGGGGAATCAAACTGAGTCTCCTATATGTCTCACATGTAGGAGGAATGCTCTTGGCTCTGCACTTCCCAGGCCTGCTTCTGGCAGAGCTTTTCCAATGAATTTCATCAGGAGCTTCTTATGGCTGAGGTGGACACCAGAATGCTTGGTTGGTGAAACCCAGGAAGACTTAGGAATGAGGAAGGCACCGAGCTGCTGAGCACTGCCAGGACTGAAGGATGTCCAAGCACGCGCTGGAGCCACAGACATCTTTTTGCCTTTGAGTATTGCTCCAACAGCAAACAGCTTTGAATCATCTGAACATCAGTAGTGCTTCAACAGCCCAACAAAGCCAAGCTGGAGTTTTAAAATGTGTTTCAAGTAAGAAACTGTGTCAGAACTTAGTTCCAAGGACTCCGTGTTTTGTCCTCTACGACCAGTGACTCTACATCAAATCCAATAGTCTTGAAAAACAAATAATTTCTCTAAGTGTCATCTCTAGCACACAGAATACCCAAGATCTGAAAGCCAGCCCCTGCTCATTGTACTTCTTGCACCACTACAAATAATAATTTTGCAGTCCAAATCTGAAATCGCAGTTTTTGACAGAATGGAATTCAGCTCAGCAATCTGCAACACCACTGGTTTAGTACCAACTATAATGAAAAGTTGGATTCCCACTGCAAATCAAACATTAAAAGTCAAAGACCACCAGGCTTTTTTTTTTTGTTGTTCTTTCTTAGCACACACACACACGTTTTGAACATTCCTCTTTGAACACAGACTTTCACCATTTAACTTACTCCAACATAAAAGATGTGTCATGAAACTAAATTAATGTGAAGCTGAAGCCAAAACTGATGTTTTCTAGGGGTATATACAAGAGTACACAGGGGATTGATTCACTGAGTTCACACTTAGGTATCACAATTTTACCACTCTTTCACACATTACAGCCTTCTCAGTCCAGAAAAGCCCATTTTAACTAAAACCTGTACTCTAGCCTCCTGGTTAGCACTAGCTGATTTTCATACACTAATTCCTGCTTCACAGTCCAACAGCTGGGTTTGAACAAAACATTTTCTTTCAAAAATAACCAGTCTTGATTTCTCTGTTTCCCAGTGATGAAAAAGTACAGAACTCCCTGTAAACTGCTCCCATTTTTAATTATCCTCACCATTTAGAATAACATTCTCAAAATTCTCTCTTGACTTTAAGCCTTTTGTTTTTCCTGGAGTTTTCTGCCTAACTAAAAAGGCTTTTCTTACCAACTTTGTGATTAATTACATTACTGTTCTTTAAGACTTTAGAAACACAGTCCTGTATCAATCTGATTCTTTTGCCAGAGATCACACTGTGAGATGGCTGTCCTTTAACTTAAACAAAACTGTCCAGCTCGATTCTACTCCTTGAAATATCTGTGCTTTTCCAATATATATAGAAAAATCAATATGAACAATACAGAAAGTAATTTTGCTAGCTGTTTTAAAACTCATCTGATAAATGTTAGCTTTTAGGAACTTTCATTTATATAGTTATTCTTGTAAGTGAAAGCATATCATTACTATTTATCAATATATGTATAATATTGCATATATATAAGACCTGTAACAGTATTCAGAATTTGTACTGTGGAGATCAATGGGACATCTACAGCCACCTAGGCTTAGTGTAGATAAGTGACATACATTTATTAACTAGAAACAAGGCTTTGGGGTGATTTTTTATTATTTTATTGTTTTTGTAAAATGTCCTAAAATTCAGTAATTTTTAACACTTATCAGCACGTCTGCAATACTGTGTGATACCTGGAGCTGGATTCTGTCAGAGAAGTTTTAGATCACCCTAGTAGCTTTTAAGAGGCCCTGTCAATTACAGCTCTAGTCAAGTGATAAAATTAAATTTGAGGTCAAAAGAACCATCAGATGTCTCCTGCTAATTACTTCCTCAAGCTCATGTTCAGCTTTCCTGAGTACCCTTTGGCAATCTGGAAAAGTTCTCTTTGCCTGCCTACTTGAAAACACAGCTCAATTAATTCAACTGAAGTGAAATGTAAAGTGAAACTCTAATTTGATTTCAGTGGGATTCTATAAGCCAAAAATTTGAACCATACTTATCCTCTAGATGTGTTCCACAAAGCAGCATACAGTTACATTGACGTGTTGGCCTGAATACTGAGTTCTACAATGAGCTGCTGCATTGAGGAGAAATTGGCATTCAAAGCATATCTAAAATTCCAGAACCCTGATTCTAAGCGTTCTTCTGGACTTTTTCAGATTATCTCCTCATTAGAGGAGTGTAGAGACTGTACCATGCATTTGCAATTTCTCTACTTATGAAACATTACAGGGAAAGTTGGTTTTCCTCCACATCTTGACTGATATTTGAACAAAGTGGTCGTTAATGAGATGACCAAAACAGATGAAAGCAGGTGAAAGAGCCAGTAAAATAAGCAAAGAATTTGCCTTTAAAGAAACAAAAGTTATTTCCCAGAGTTCATACTTCCATATTCTGGGAGAGAATTTTTCTTCATGGTACACTTATAGAAAAAACCTGCTGAATCTAATTCTGATGAATCCACATTTTTAGTAGTGTTCTATAGTCACTCCTCTAAAAAAAAATCCCAAACAATCCATTTATATTTTACACATAACAATAAGTTTTTACACAAGCTTTATTCTTGTTATTTTAGAGTTTCCCATCGATTAATTCACTTCTGTTGGATGCTTAGATAGCAGTGGGAAGCTGAGAGAACATTATCTAGCAAGAAAATTGAGACAAAACAATACAAAATCCTATTTTCTTTGCCACAACAGGATTAAAGCCATTGTGTTAATTCTGCATAATATATGGAAGAGTTTTCAGCAGGCATTTTCTTCTTCAGGCACAGCAAAATGTGGTCCCTGAATTTTACTTCCCACAAAGGCATTGTTTCTATCAAATAAACATTTTATTTTTCCTCAGTTCTAAAAGTAGTTTCTAAAAGTTTCTGACAGTCCTTAAAGCAGTTTCATCCTCTTCTTCCATGGGCATATGCTATAACCTAGCTTCACCCCCTAGTACCTCAAATGCTGGAGCCTCTTGCCTTTGCCACTTATTTTCCTTATTTTGTTCAAATTCAGCTATTCCATTCCCATTGAGCCATCCCTCCACCTTGACTTGTCTGAGTGCCTTCAATGTTTTCTGACACTCCCAGTATCAAATTCCTCATATGCATCTGAAAAGTTGTATGTAGACCTAGTGTCCTAAACATCTCAGCTATCATGTCTTACTGCCATCCTACATCTTATCTCCATAGTCCTTTTCCCCCCCAAATGCCACTCTTGTTATGTGCTTCCCTACACTTGAACTATCAACCATTTTCCTAGAAAAAGTACTTCCATCTTTGTTCTTCCAAGATCCTCATCATGTACACCTTTTAAATTTGCTACCACAGAAATTCCCTCAATAAATAGCAAGAAGTACTTATTTATTCCTGTGCCTCACCTCAAAAGGCATAAATCAAACTTCATGACCTCTTTACTCTGGAAAGATCATCTTCTTGTGAGACTAGTTTTGTGAGACTAGTTTTGTCTTCTCCATAATCTGTTCCCATGTTCTCTTCCCATTCTTTATGCAGTAAGTTTATAAACATGAGCCTAATATTCTTAAATATATAGGGTGAAAACCACTTTTTTTACCTCAAAATATATGCTGAGAAATATGTTTTTTTATGAACAAAAGACTAGCTGTGTGTCAGGATTATTTGGCTCTTTCAAATTTCAAGTTCCTATTACAATTCATTGCTATTAGAACCCTTCAAAATAAGGAAATGGAATTTTATAATAGAAAGCATAGAAAACTATAGGTAAGGTTTTCTCCCATTTCTTACCATAAAGTTTTTTCAACTTCACTATTACCTATTTCAAAGAGGAAAACAACATGAAACACAAGCTGAGTTTTACAGAAATTCATGCAATTGTAACACCACCAAGATGAGATGCTTTGCTTACATGGCACAAATGAAGCTTTCACTCTTTTAATTCCGAGGGAAAGTTACAATTCTGTAGAAATCTGAAAAGAATTTCTTTTTAACAGTGCAACAAGAAGAATGCTGACCACACATTTGAACTGCTCGATATAACTGCTGTTTTATAATAAATATGTCAAAAACACCTTTCATCCAAACCATGGATACCTCGGCTGAGTGTTGAGTTGGTATGAAAGCACTAAAGAAAAGAAGAAAAGCCCTCATAATCTTGAATTGCTTTCATTAGGAAAACTTCCACTTCACATTCCTAGGGTATGAGCGTGCAGGTCAAGGAAGTACCTTGCAGGTGCAGAGGTGTGGGCTGTAAATGCACAGATTATATATGGCTTTACCTGCCACAATAGATTTCTCTGATAACTCCAACGACTGCAGTAGATAGAGTCCTTATGTCCAACAGTCTCTCATGTGGCCAGTGGAATTTCTTCATTAAAAATATTACTTTTTTTAAAAAGCTCATTGCTTCAGTGATTCAGCTGAACTGACCAGAGCGCCATGGTCCTCCACACTGAGCATTAAAATTTGAAACAAATTACTTGGAGAAGTCAACACCTTTCAAATAGGTTACTAAAATGGACAAACTGAAATGAGATAATTTTCCTTACATGCAGATAGCTTTTTCCTAGTCTAGAGTGCCTTAATCAATGTGCTCCTTCCTGTCTTTCACAGCCACACTTATTAAAAATCAGTGTCACTCTGAAGGGCCAGTAAAACAGAAGGTATTTTTGCAAACCTGGCTGTGTAGCTGGTTGTTTTTCACCCTCTGCCATGTGCAGAAACACATTGCAAATCACTGTCTCTCTTTGCCACCTAGCGGGAAGCTTGATTTTACAATCGTCTCTGAGCTACTTCCTTTGAAAAAGAGGAACATTGCATCCTACATCAGCAGAAAACTTGTTAAGGGTCTCTGGTGGGCACTCTAGAAGCGTGGTCAAGGTATGAAGTACATCTGGGGTCCAAATTACAGGGGAAGTTACACAAAGTAGGCTTTGAGTATTGCATTGCTGCTCCAAGGGTAAATGTAGCTTTTGAAATAAATCAGTGTTTCTCAAAGCTTTACATAGTGTGCAGTATCAAAGCGCAGTTCAGTTGTGAAAGAACCAGCAAATCTGGCATGCTTATTTGCATTGTTTGTTTGCTTGCACATTCCGCTGTTCTGACCTTATTTATAAGTGTTGTCAGGTCTGTCCTTCCAGAAATTCTGTTTGCTTGCAAAAATCGATACGGATAAAGATGAGCAAAATTGTTAGAACTTGCTTAGAATTTCTCGGACTTACCATGGAAATTATGATGCTTTCTGATCTATGGATTTAGAGAAATCAAAACCTAACTCAGGCCTTCTCATGTACCTGTTAATTAAAGTCTTCTGTTTCCAACTGGGCCTACAGTAGACATCAAATCCTGGCAAACAGTAAGACCTCCAGTGCTAAGCAGTTACATCACCTGCTTGTCCTTTGCGGAGGCACAAGTTAGCCAAGTCAATGACCTGGAATTAAACTGCTTACAAATGGCCCAACATCAAACCCCCTAAAACCTATGCCATCAGTGTCCAAGAATTTTTTTATTTTTTCTTTTTTTTTTTTTTGCCTTATCTTTTGAATTATTTCATACAGATCTGATCTTTAAGACACGTTATCAAATCATTGCAGAGCTGAAAGCACAGACTGTTAACAGCTGAGCATTCTGTGCTTCTGGATGGACTAAATGCACAGCACAAAATAAGGTAAGGACACAGACTTGTGAAGCTTGACTGCAGAGGTTCACCTGGCAGCTCAACTCTGGAAGTTGGCTTCAATATTGCTTCAAGACATATTTGTGTGGACTTGCCCAGTACGGAAGTGTGAATACAGTGAACATGAGAATGTTGTTCCTTGTGAGCTATACATTCAGAATTATGAAGGATCAAAGGATTCATAAGATCCTTTAGGGGTCACAGTATTTAACTACTAGAAGAGACTGACTTGAGGGATAAAAAAAAAGGGTTATCAGGAATTTGTATTATTAGTTGCAACTAGCACATCAATCTCCAGCAACTTTAAAGACAGACAGAAAATCTCAAGTATATGCAATGATTAAAACTCTGGTTTGGGAAAAGTTCACAGACACAAGCCAAATAAAAGCAAGCACCTACTGCCAAGTGGTGAATATTCATGAGAGCCTGAGTTAAATGCTTTATGTATCTTTACTCTTTCTGAATTTACCATTCAGAATGGATGTCAGAACCAGTCTTCTTAAGTTAATCGTGTCTGGCATGTTCTATAAGATGTTCTCAAATGTGCTGTGTGTTACTATCACATGCAAGTAGGATAACATGGCATGCTCATCTGCTGCTAACATGAAGCATAATAACATTTTTCAGGCTATTACACAGAAAGAAAATCATCCATGTCCTCACACCCCACTCCTACAGAACATATTTATTTCAACAGAAATATCTTCAAATTTCCATCTTGACTTTATATCCTTCTAATGCTGTATTTCCTCTAGAAGAGGGAATCAAGCAGCCAATTCTTAAGATTTGATTTAAGAGATGGAAATGGTGATTCATCACTTCGGTGATTTCATCACTTTGTCAGCTCTTTATCAGCTCTTCAGTTTGGTACTTTTCCAGTATTCCAGTGAAGTTAAAAATGAGGGAAATCAAACAAAGTCTCTAATCCTGTTTCAGAATATCACAGTTATTCTCAGTTTGGCATTCAGTGAAATATTACTGACATGAATTCATCGTCTGAAGATGCAACTTGCAAGTGGAAGTGGGTCAAGGAAGACCCACTCTTGATTTGCTGAAGGACTGCTTTGATAAAAAGGCAGAAAATACATTCGATTCATCTTTCACTTCCCCAATGTCAATTCAAGTCCATTATACAAGGGGAAGTGATTAGAAAAAAAAAGGCCTAACAGCTTTCACTGTTTCTGCTGAGCTTAAGAAACATCCGTGTTCTGCTGAAAGGTACCAACTTTTAGAGACTTGCCATCCACTGAAGACTGTTTCGAAAGCACTTTGACATCTCTAATAATTCCTCCTTCTCAGGCTTGTTTCCATTCCTTAGGCAAATACCCATATTTAGATTACACAAACTATACAATATAATAATCAATGTGATTTTTAAAAATGCTAAGCAAATAGCTTCCTTGATCCCTGCAATATTGGCCAGTACCTTTATGGTTGTGACATCTTCCAATTACACAGAATATGTTCTAAACAAAACAAGGTCATAAGGGAAGGATACAGTTACTGTGATTTATGGTGCACTCACCCAAATCATATCAACTCAAGTATGAAAGTTAAACATGACACATACCGTGAGAAGTGCTGGACTGGCATAACATCAGTAGGTAAGGCTAAACAGGCTAAGCCTACATCTGCATAATAAGGGCTTCTGTTGTTATGAGCAATGTAAATGTAATTTGGTGGCATTATGAAACTCCAAGGAGTCATCATCTTTTCCTTCTTCCACATTTTCCCAGTCAAGCAAACTGAGTTTTTATGCACATACCTCACTAAACAATTTTTCCTTATCAATCACAATTTCTATATAACTCTCTTAAACTTTTTTTAAGGCAGTTCTGAAGCCACACATGGCAACTAGATATGCAGTCTTCAGTGAAGAGGCTTCAAGATTCTTTGGATGAAATGGCAGCTGCAGGCAGTTAGACTAAGACCTAACAAAATAACAGCAAATTGGTGAAGGAAGTCCTGAAGTGATCACATGTTCCACAGTTCCTTATTAGTGGTGTCCAGTGGGCTGACCCTCAAAGACTTCCTTGCTTAAACACAGCATGTTACAAGTTCCCATTAGAAAACAAAATGTTAGTCTCATAGCTGCATTTCTAATCTCTCTCAGCTTACTTTCTATATTGGACATCCTGGAGTTTACTACCAGCTGAATAATGCAGTTGGAGGAAAGACCACAACTCCACAAGTTTACCATCTTTTACCTCACCATGAGAGATCATAGTTTAAAGTACAGCTTTTAGTTTAGTTTCCAAACTATTCAAAGGACTGGACTGAAACTCACTGCAATACACTGAAGCTAAAGCAATAAAAGAATGCTTCTTCCAAAAGAGTGCGTGTCCTACAGCCATCCAAAATGTAACAAGGAACTGACAAACTGCTAAACTCATCTCGAAATGCACTAATGTAAAAATATCAAGAAATATTAAGAATGTAAAGAAAATAGATTGGATGAATAAATGTAGTTAATGAGCATTTCATCAGATGAAGATGTGCAATTCAATGGCACATGCCGGACCCAGCCATAAAATTCAAATAGATTTTCAAGTATTGATAAATTGTATTCAATGGATAATTGCTGATAGATTTGTACAGAATGTTATTAAGAAATCAATATCAGTGCAGAACATATAACCACAACACTGGAGAATTTTAGGATCAATGCTAACATTGTCAGAAAAGAACTGTTCTTACTGATGTCAGTAACTGAGAAGATACGTAAGCATGGACAGCTAACCTAGAGCCTTAGAAAAGCTTTAACGCCACAACTTCTTGTACCATTTCTTTTTTTTTTCCTAAGCATTATTCTCATGGCTATTTCTGTATTTTGGAATTAAACTGCTCCTTTTCCTGTGTATTTCAACATCTCTCTCAATTCAGTACCCTGAAATTGTTACTCATTCAGATACTCAGAAGATCTGGTAGGCATCACCATTTACACAAAAAAAAACCTGTGAGGAAGCAGCATGAGCTACGCATCTTACAAAAATTTCCCTGATATACAGCTAGCACTATATAGTAACAGAGCTCCTATAGGAAACCATAAAGCACCATTTTCTCATGTTGGAGATTCTGAGGACTCCAAGAGCATAATACTGAAAATACAATTCAGGACAGGTCAGACAAAGGGTTTAATTATGGTCATCGTGACAGAAGGTTTGGACAGCATCTCCCCCGCTGCTCCCCTGTTCTCTTTGAAGTGACTGGAGGAACTCAAGGAGTATATCCTATTTCAGGTAAAAAAGGAAGAGGTGAGGAAAAACAATGTGGTCAATGTTGATGAAGCCAGGTATACATTCCTGGGAGGGATGGACTCCTCAAGTAGCTTGCTAACTGCTAAGGAATCAAACAGTAAATAACACAACAAAACGGAGAGATGGCTCTTGATGGGTCTACATGAGTGGCACACCCAGAACTACCTTAGCTCAGAGTGCAGAGCTGGAAACAATCAGACTGTCAGCTTTTAGTCAGAAAGGAATGTTCTTTGAGTAAAGATAGCTTCTTAGCCAGAGCTCTCAGTCTTTAATATCAATCATTTTACCAGTATATTTATAGACTCTGCACTTGCATTTCCCTTTCTACCCATAAAACCATTGGATAACCAAGAAATGACACTGCAGACTTTCAAGCCTTATGTGCACAGCAAGCACGAACCAGGTAAGCTGCAAACATGCATTCAAAATTACTGTAAGCATTAGCATACTAAAACGATAAGCAGACAGGAACTACAAAGAGGTTATATTTCATGCTAGTATGGTATAATTGAGAAATAATTATACTTACAGAATTATACTCACAAAGTATTAATGACAAATAACCACAGATGGCTAAATGAGAAGTTAGTAAGAACATTATTGATGAAGATCATGGGTAAATTATTGGCCAAGGAAAATACAAATAAAGGGTTGCAACCAACTGGCCACTACATTTGTACATAACACTATTAACTGAAACCGTTTGCCATCAGAAGGAAGGAGCAGACATGGAGGCAACTGCATTTGATAATGAGACTCCTAGAGAAAGGAACAGTCAATATAAAGTAGGAGGGCAATAAAATTTGGAATGGCTCACAGTGACTTGAAGATCGGGCACATTGAGCATTTCAGCATTAGAACTGGAAGGTAATGAGCCTCTTGGGGAAAAAATTGGATGGGAATTTTTTTCTTAAACACCATCTGTTGCTAAAGTTTGATCAGGAGCAGAACATAGCAGGGTGGTGGATAGAACTAAATACTCTTGGCACTGTGCTTTGAGGCTGCTGGAAGGAAAATCAAAAGAATGCAAGATCAAATTCAGAAGGTATTGGAACAAATTCAGTTGCGGTGCAAACAGGTGAGACTCCTGCAAGGAGTGGTTCTCTGGTAAAACATTACATGCTCTGGCTAAATACAGACCTGGAAGACTTAGGCAAAATTTCAGGACGTGAGAGTCTGTAATGTTACAGAAATTTCTGGCATGTGTCTACATGAGGACTGCTGTTTTCTCCATTTAACTCACAATTTATCAACATTTCTTGAGATGTCTTGGCTGGCCTAGGCTGTCATTTGTTACTTCACAGATCACATCACTTATTCAGGGACTCCCATTCTCTGAGCAGAACATCATGTTGGGAATAATTTTTTTTTTCTTTTTTTTCCACAAGAATGCTCTGAGCAAACTTTTAATGTGCTCTGTGTAATTCCAAAACTGTTTCCATGATTGTTGATACCACTGGGCTTACTCACTAGAATATTTAATGACAACAACTGAAAAAAAGGATACTATCTCTATTAACTATCAGAGAGCCATCATAAAGAAAGGCATCATCAGAATTTCCCACAAGGATCACAGAAGTCTATCAACTTCAGGAGTTTATACCTTATCTTTGTGTTCATATTTCCTATCAGCAATATGAGCACATTGCCAACAGTAATTAGATTTTTATCTACCACTGGCTCCATAGAATACGCCTATATAATTTAACAGAGCCTGTGGTCATTAAAACCCCACAGAAGTCTCCTAGCCTTGTTCTGCATTTTCCTCAGTGTGATATGTTGTTAATATCTGAACAGAAAGACATTAAACTGAGAAGGCAATTATAAAAAATAAATAAATAAAAACCAGAATTCTCACAGATGATGGCTTCCAGGTCTTCGTGTTACTTAGGCTAATTTCCATCCTGCTTTAGGTAAAAACATCTTGCACTGCCCTATATGTGAATATCGGTATAAAGTAACTCAAAGAAACAGTTGAGATTTCCTTTTGATATGAGATTTCCTTTTGATATAAGGTTTCCTTCACTATAAGTAATAAAAATATTACACTTGGCACAATGCATCATACTTTGGAGCACTCCAAGTGTCTCGCAGCAATAAAAGGTATTATATATTCTCTCACGAGGAATGGCATGCACAAAGTTGATAATGTAATAGCAGTTCCTGAACTCAGAAATAATTCCCAATATATAAGCTCTCAAGACAAAATGGTATCTTTTTCATGTGTCCCTATACTGAAAAATATAAAATGTGATACTATCATTTAAAAAATAATTACTGTAGACAAAAGGCAAACCCTTTTTTCAGACATCTTTTCTATTATTCAAATAGAGATTATAGAAATCCAAAATTAAAAAATATGAGGCTGATCAATTCAGGATAGATGCCTATGTCCCTTCTGCTTCTCTGTATTAAGAATTATACCATAAGACAAACCATATATTTATTAGAAGTTTTTCACAGCAAACACAATAAAACATTTTCTATTAAGAACTGTGGACACTGGCAGTGTTCCACAGAAATATCCTGGATTGTAGACTTAGTTATTTTGATGTTTTCAGCAACTACTGAAATAGAAATACATTCAAATCCAAAACTTTCTCCTTAAGATAACCTGAAGGAAGCTCCAAGTACAGCAATTGTAACTTGGACTAGACCTACCTAGCTGAAAGATATTTAAAACCTTCTACTAGTATAGACAATGTTTAGTTATTGATCAAAACCAACCAACCATTCAAAGAGAACTAATGTTTAGAGGAAGCTTTTACCCTCGGGTAAATTAGCACTACAGGTTTTCAACTACAAAATTTTTCCCTATCCCACCTATATTTTTGTCACACACTTAATCCAAACTGCTTTTTTTCCATGCGTAGTATTCACCTCAAGAAACCACAAAGCAGATGTAAAGAGTCCCCTATTCAGCTTCTTTCATCTTAACCCTGGAGGTATAAATTGAGCACAACAGACATTTAACATTAACACAAGAATATTCTCTAATTCACCCACATATCTTACCATATTGTTTTATTAATGACAAGAGGAGGTTTTCCCCTCCTACCTCTCATTCTTACCCTAATTCAAATGTACTGGAAGTGAGCAAGTCAGATTTCTCAGTACCCTTCTGTTTCATTATTAAGACTATACATATATATATACACACACACATATAATTTTTTAACTCATTATCAGACATGGATTCCTAAATTCTCTTTTATATCTATGTGCAACTTCCTTCCCCTCCTCCACTCCCCCAGTTTCATTCCTTATGCGGTCTCTACTTAATAAGCCCTTTTTTCCCTCTACACTTATGGCAGTTCAGAGACACAACTCAGTTTTACACATTTGCCATGACCGTGCTAATTGCAAGTGTATAGGAAAACTGAGAAACTGAGACTTGAGATCTCTTTGTATGATCTTGCATGGGATTACTTGCAAAAACTACTCTTGTGCTCTCTGCTTTTTCTTTTTTTCTTTTTTTTTTATACATATATACAGCACCACATTTGTTTTCATTGACTGGTTGATACAGTGCATTTACATACCATAAATATCTACTAAAAATGACCTTGCAGTAAACATGATTATTTGCCAATTAAAAAGGTTGCAGGTTTACTTTGAGGTGAAGGATGCATTACGTGAGATTCATTGTTTATCTAAGTTATGGTGATTTGGTAAATGTGTGATGAAATCATTTGTTATTAACAATAAAAGAATCAGAGAAAATTTGGAGCTACTCACATGCTTTCTGAAGACAGAAAGGTGCTGCTCAGAACTACAGTGTTTTGCTCAACAAAAGTCATTTTTGTAGGAAGCACTTCTGCCTCAAGATGTTTAGACCCATGTTTTCAAAATACTTCCCTCACATCTTGGATGCAATCTGAAGTGCTTTTGCACTACGTTTTAACAATAACTGTCACCAACAGATCCACTTTAAGACAATGAAAGGCACCAGTATATGGTACTTACCAAAACCTGGGTCCTTAGCGCTGAATATTTACAGCTCTAAATCTGACATGATCAAGGTTAAAAAATTGTCTGCTTTCTGACTCTCCCAGTTAGTCTTATGAATATGCTACCTGGCTTTATACATTTTGTCATTCTCAGTCACCTTATGTTGCCTAAGGTAATAACCTTATAAGATGCTTTGAGCACCAAAATGAAAGCCTTTACTGCTAAATCTGAAGAGGCTGTTGCTTTTTCTGTGCTAGCACTACACTGTACTGCACTAATACCCTTTTCATTGGCAAGAAACACATAACAGGGCACCTCTGCATTAGCATTTTAGTGTACATCAGGAGATGCAGTTTGATCTTAATCTGTTAAACATCCCCTTTTACTGCAGCGTGGACTTGGGCTGCATGTATCAGTGCTTCTGCAGGTGGAAATCAACCCAGAGATCTACTCCAGGAGGACACCCAGCAACATCAAACCACCTACGTGCATTCTTTGCATGGGACCCAGAATTAGACTTTGGTGAAGTAAAACTTCCTGAAATTTATATACATGCATATCAGCTCCTCCGTTTCACAGAGCTGCTGCCTGCAGCACTTGCTGACACAGCCATCGCAAATAAACAGCTATTATTAATATCCCAAAAATCTGTTAATCCTGGAAGTCTCGTCAGTTAGTCAGCAACAGAAGACATTCTACAAATTTGTTTTAAATAACTTGATGTAAATATCTTCAGAGAAGCTGAACTAGATCTGTACAATCATCATTCCCAGAACAGAACTCTATCGGGCAACATCTCATTTTTCATTTGAAGATAGCAAAAATTAATTGCTAATGCCGGTTTTGAGAACAGTGTTCTTTGACAGCTTTATCAACTGAAAAATATTACTACTATAAATGAAGGAGCAATCAAAACAAGTTCTGTTTCTCAAAATAAAGCAACACAAGTAGGTCAATAGTGAGAGAGGCTACAAAGTCAATGTTTCAGCCCTTACTCCAGGCACTGTTTGTGAATTACTGTTACAGAATATACTCCAGGTAAAAACCACAATTCAATATAACTAAAACCTGCTCAGTTTCTTCCCTCAAATTAATTCTTATCAAGCTAAAACATCAGGCAGGAGAAGAATTGCATAAATATATATAATCATTACATTTGTAAACACTTTATTAAGCAGGAAGCATTCAATCCATTGATTAGTGTATTGGCATGGGCAATTGGAAAGCACTGGTCTTGTTCTAAATAGAGTAATCATCAAATGGAAAAACACTGGATTATCATTTGCGCAGACATTTTGATGCTGACTTACAGCATCGTTTCCTAAATTCAATAATGTATGGGAAGGAATTAGGATTTGAAAATGAAAATGACCGTATTTCATCCTGATGTGCTACAGATACTCTCTTCAACAGAGACATTATTGGTAATGGCTTCAAGCCAATATCTGGCTATTATCTTATTTGCATAAGGCTGCCCTTAAAGACCAGAAACAATGGCTAGGAATGCATTATTTCATTTAGTTCAGTTATTTTGGTTCTTTCTCCAGTGTTGGATTTGTGCAGTGGATGCTCAACATGTTTACCGAAACATTCACAGGGCCCATGCAACAACTTAAATACCATTAAAGCTTCGCACTGGGACTTCAGTGGGCCATCAGACATGGGTGACTTTCACCATAATAATGACCCTTTTGGAGCAAGGTTTTCAACTCTACTTAGAAAACTTTTGTTACTCTCCAAGTGGAAAGCTTCCTGGTGTCTCAGGAAAGAGGTACAAAGGAAATGCTAGTCCTTTGCCCAGGACTGCAGTGGCTCTGAAACACATATGCCTGCCCTCAGCCACAAAGTATAGATGTATTGGGTTATGATCCATAGCAAAACTTACAGTTCTCAGCCAAAGAAAAGCATGTAGTGTATGATTTGCAGAGGCAATACTCTGAATTTATTTATTTTTCCTTTTACCAGGCAGGATTCATGGTAAACTATGGACATTTTCATGAGGCTGACTGGTTTCTCAGCATCTCTTTGTTGTGCTTCATCCATTCTCCCCATATTTACTTTTCAGACTGACCTCTATATTATGTTCATTCCTTTCCACTTCAAATCTACTGGCAAGAGTAAGGGGATATTTTAAGAAATGTTAAGCTTTACACAACTCCCTGAGTCAAACCAGCCTTTTACTTACACAGTCTAAATGAGTACTGGATAAGCCTCTCCTACAAAAGCTACAATACCTTTTTCCAGCCACCCAATCCTCTCTCTGTACCAGCAACTCGTCAAGTGCTATAAACGTAGAGAAGCAGCTCATTATATTGGAAATTATAACTAACAATGCATTCAGGAACTCAGTCCAAGAAAGGATAGAAGCAAGTATATAACACATATACAGCACCTGAATTAGGAAGATATTACAAGTCCTGTCAAAAGGGACATAGTCATTTCCTGCCTTTACAACTCAAATTCAGACTGCAGAACTGTAAATTAACAAAAGTATTAACAATTTCAACAGGAATAATTAGGAGCTTGGTTGAGGAATAGGCAGTTGTGTATAAATACAAAGACCTACAATGGCATTATCTAGTACACATATAATTGAAAGGAAGGGTAAATTCTTACTAGACATGTTCCACTTTGAGTTATTACTCAATTCCTTTAGCATTTGGAAATCCAGATATATACTCCCTGACAGAAGTGAATTGTGGGAACATTTTTAGAGAACTGGAATAGCAATTAAACCACTGCTTAATTTCCATGGGGAATTTTATTCTGACAGACCTTTGAAATTACTGGTATTATTGCCAGATAGCATGCTTGTCCCAGCTTGTTTGGAGCTGGAATTTGGGCTCTTGCTATGAGCAATAACTCCCTGTTTCTAGATAACCTGTTAAATAAGCAGAATATTTCATATGACAGGAACACCACACACTATAAAGTTGTTCTCTTTGTACTTGACCCTTGACTGCCATCAACCTCAAGCTAAATTTAGCCTTTCTCTCTCCTCTGCTTTTGTTCTGTACAGTTTAATATACTAATTATCTTAAGGAGAAACACAAAAAAAGCAAGATCCATGTATATGATGCCAATGAAATTCAATGCTTTTGTTTCTGAACACTTTTCATTTAAGTCTGTCTTTTAAATCTTTTAACTGTCCAGGGTTATGTGATGTACATGAAGAAAACTGAGATGTTCGGTGAGAAAGAGGGTAGAGAGCGGAGTGAGCAGCATAAGCCTCAAGTTTCTGCTGTTCTTATGAAAAGGAAAAAAAAAAAAAGACACAAAATTACTCTATTACAATGAAAAAGCTACAAGATTTCACTCTATAAAAAAAGGAGAGATTGTTGCCATGGTACCAGCAAATTTTCTCCTTCACTTGTACCCACACACATGAAACCTTTCTTGACAGAATAAAATTATAAGTGTGCAAGGTAAAATACTTGGTATACACTTCTTCATTGTATTTTAAATAGGTATTTGCATTATATTTAGATGAAATCATACAGGTCGTCATCTCTTTCAGATCTCTTCCAAAGCAAAGCACCTAACATTGTATCGACATTGAAACGCAGGTTCTCAGAAGGCACTGTGTAACTCAAGGCAAGTAGAAGGGTGCACACTGACGTCTGATCTGTTCTACAGCAAAAATGCATTTCCATTACAACGTCATATTCAACAAACACATATCGATCTGGCTCAAGGTTTTAATCTGGGATGATCGAATGACTCGGAGTCATGTTCCCGGGGCTCTGTTCCTCATGTTCCAACTGTTATTATTACTCTGTGGCCTAAAACAGTATAATCTGATATTCCAGTCTATTTCTCTTTATACCATATGTGACATTCTGTGCCAATTTCCCCAGCTGCTCTGAGCACATAACAAGACAACTTTTACTCAAGAGTTCTTAGACACAGAATCAGACAGTGATTCAGTGGCCTAATGCAAAAGGCACTTTCAAAAGGAAGGCACTGATTCCATGTACAAAGATTTCACACCTTAATATCTGCACAAGCATTGATTCTATATGATGATATTACATCATCCCGCACCTATGATGGGTCTTGGCAGATATAGTAAATTTAATGACAGACAACTTGAAGACAAGAGGGACAGCACTCAAATAATCTATGTTTCTTGCGTAACACGTAACATATGACTGTCCCTTATGCTCATTTCTAGGCGAGGAAGAAGTGTATTTTGTCAAAAAGATCGCTAATTCACTGAAAAGAACAAATCACTAGAAAAATCACCAACCCTTCAATAAGGCCTCACCATAGCTTTTGTTGAGTTTACAATAGCTCAAGAAACAATGAGTTTATTTATGAGTACATAAACTCTTTTACAAACATAAGCATAATTTCTACCCGAGTTTTGCCTGACAACAACTTCCAGCCATTAGATTATGCTGCACTTGCCATCAGATGAAGTCTTTCCCCACGTAAAACACATGTATGATCAAGCCACTTTTTCAAGTTCTCTGTGATAGTCTGCACTGTTTTAGGTTTCACTGAAGCAAAATTTGCATCCTCCTGGACAACAGAACTGGACTTAACAGCCCAAAGGTCAGTTCACTAATGCCATACACACAGGTAATATAATTTCCCAATTCCCAAAGGAAAGTTCCTTCCTCATAAACCCTCTCAACACGTGTTCTCATAGCCAGGGCTTTGCATAGGCTGTTCGTGGCTGGTTGATTACCCAGCATGACCCGAAAGTCTTTTCCATAGCACAACAATCACCAACACAAAGCTTCAGAGGGAAAAATAGATAAATAATCCCAAAACTTTCTAATGCCATTTCTCTATCAAAAGGTTGGAGAGAACTGGAAGTTCACCAGTTATAGTATCAGCACAGAGAAGGGCTATGTAAAGGTGACAGAACAGCAGCCTAAAACTCCAACGATGACAAAGTCAAGGCAAGGATTTTTGACACAATAAAATTAAAAACTTTTGTTTTGTTTCATCATTCTCCTAGAAATCGTTTGTGTTTTCCTGTAGAAATTGTCTTTATGTTATCCTGGTCTCATGTAAGAAAAATAAGGTAGAGTAGATCTGGAAGACTAAGTTGTCACCTTCTAACAGAGTACTCATACAGCTTTGTGAATCCTTGAGATTATCAATAGTTATGACGTATCTTGTGTTTTCACTCAAGAAAAGTGTTCCTTGTGCAAATCTTTACCTAAGGACTTAAAAAGAGCCTGAAAAGTCACAAAATACATATTCTTTTGTATGCCTTTTTTTGAGGAGCCTGGTTTATGATTCTATCTGAAAGAAGTGGAATACACAGCGCTGCTGCCAGGATGCTGTTTCACTAATGAAAGGTTTGTACAACAGCTTTGCAGCCTTGGTAAATGCCCAAATCTGTTTCAAAAGTAAATAGAGCCTCACAGACTGCCACTGAAACCAGCAATGAATAGATGTCAATGGCATCAACAGGGGCATCTGAGTATTTCATCTCATGTGTTCCATGTCATTGCTAAGCCCTAGCAAGGGAGCTAGATTGTCTCTTTTTCCTTCCAGTCCTCTCTTCCTGTGCCTGATTTTCAGGCTTACACTTTCCTGCTGAAAACTTAACTGGTTTAAGATGAAGGCAAGTATATTGTTCCTTGTTGTACACAAGGAAAACTGGAGGAGAAACTAGACCTTTCCAGACTCTTATCCACTGCTGGCTGTGAAAGGAGACAATGAGACTCAATAACATAGTTGTCTCTTTAGGCCTGTGTTCTTACGGCTCTCAACACTTAGCTGTTGAGTCTTACACACAAGTAAAGTTTTCCAGAAATACAACAGCCCTGCACTTAATACTTGATATGATTATTTGCCATAGTACATTTTGTTCTCTTCCCTTCTTTTTCCTGTTAGGTTTGTCAGTCTTGTTCGCTAAAACACACAGAAGGATACACAGTTTGCACGTGCCCATTTTATCCAACCTCATAGGCTAAATACTAGTTGAGTTTTTATGGGAACATAAGCCTGAATGTTTATCACAATATTTAGCCAGCCCTTTGTTCTCTGCACAATAAAAAAGTCTGTATTGTGCATTGACATTTGGATGAGATTCCCCCCTGCTGACTTATCTAAATAAGAAAAGAAACAACATGAACAAAACCCCCCTGATCTGAGCCCCCATTAAGCACCATGTTTTCAAAAGCACCCCCTTTAGTCAAGGAGTGCTTGACTAAAGAAGACAAAAATGTCACAGACTTTTCTATTAGGTTGAAATTATGGAATGAAAATATCTCCTCTTCACTAAGCTCCAGGAGGGCCCTCAACCAGCTCTTCATTCCAAAGATGGCTAATAATTCCTGCATGTATCATGTGGACACATGAAAGTGCTTCAGGATGAAAATTGCTAAATAGATGTAAGTTTCTATTAATTATGGCACTTGAAGGGACACTCAGATAACTCAATTTTTCAAACCGAACCTACATTAATTTTGATCTACGATCTAAATTTGACTTTCTCCACATCTTTTAGTTTACCACTGTGTTGACAAAGAAATAGAAATTCATTATTCCAACATACCTCTAAACCTAGATATACTCTCCTTGCTGATTCACTTGCAACAACTGACTAATATACATTACTCGTAAAGCTCAGCCAAGGCTGATGTGAGGCAATGAGTCAGAAAGGAAGATCACAAAAATCAGTTTGTTTTACATGTACATATAAACTCATATATTTTATAATATGGAAGCAAGAATACTGAGCAGGGAGGTCAAGAGTGAACCTATTACATACAGTTTTTCCTTAGATTTCCAAGAGATTGTGTTAAAATGCATCAATTAAAAGGAAGGCAGAAGATGATAAAGGTTATAATCGAATTTGTTCTTCTGGAACATCTTCATTAAAGACTAAAACCTTCTACGGCATAACATAAATTTACTAAGGGATTCAAAGATATTTCCACCCATCACCAGGATTACTACCTGTTGTTTAACAAGCAGTTAAACATAGCAAATAAACACTTATTGACAACTGCACAGAAAGGAAAATGAAGAAGTCAATATTCAGAAAAGATAAAGGCAAGAATTAATTAATAGGAATGAGTTGGCCAAGACAGTAACCCTGACATCCCTGTGCTGCAGCAAGTGCCCTGGGACTTTTACCCAAAAGTAGGATTAGGCTCTGTGGTCTCTGTGATTTTCCGCTAGTTTCTAGTGACTTTGACTTCCAGATATTTTTTGATAACCATAACATAGCAGTAAACTCATCATTTGATGATCTTCATCTCTCTACAGCATTGCAAGTTCTCTACAAGCAACCCTTATCACTCTTATCAAGATTAGCTGGCTGGAATCCATTCAGTATGGGACATGTCCTTTATACACCTGATAGATAAATCTGAAGAACTCCATTTGTTAACTTGAGCATCTGGCTAGAATCATGCTATAAACTTTTATATGACCTAGAGTCAGACCGAGATGTACGTCTTCCATGCCAAATTTCATTTGCTAGGAAACCTGCTCAGTCTGGACTTTTCATACCACAAACTGGGCTGCTGGCAGAATGCTTTCTGCAAGGTCTTGTTTCATTTTCGATCTGTCCCAAGTGGAAATTTTATCAGGTTATGCGGCTTTCAGACTGAATAGATATTTTTTCCCATGCTGAGACAAGAGGTAATTTTTGTATGGCTGAATGACTGATTACACTAATGCTTCAAAGATTTAAACTGCATTTTTACCATGCATCACAGCACTAGGAACTCAGGCTGAAGAGGTTGGCTTTTACCTATAAATAGGATCCACTGGCCTCCTAAGAAACTGTTTCACCTAATGTTCATCTCTGAGAGGTAAGAGAGAAGGAAAGTATCACCTATCGAATTAATTGTCATTATTCAGCCCCTGGTAGGTCCTGCTGGCATCACTCTGACTAAGGCAGCAATTTGATTTGCTCATGTAGAAAGATATGAAAAGCACCCAAAAGAAGGCACTGTGGTTGAAGTCTCCATAGAAAGTAGCAGTAACTATTCCACATTAAATTTTGGAGAAGATTCCCTCAGTATTCAAAACTCCCTCAATTTGTATGTCCTTGTTACAGGACACACAGATATCCCTAAGAACGTAACAGAATATGTGAATGAGCAACCACAGGCTACCTGCAAAATGACCCATGGAGACTGGAAGTGTCAAAACACAGCACCCTGCATGATCCCTGCTTGCAGGTGGGATTCTCCACCTCTGATCCTCATATAGCAGTCTGGGATTGTCCTTTCATGAAGTGGGTATGACAGGGAGTGTAAAACGCTCTGACAACAGAAAAGCTTACAGAGATACACTGAAGAAATGCTGGAGAGCACTGGGGACTGCAGAGGGTATGAAGTGACAACACTGGTTCTCTCTTGCATATACTACCTTCAGGAAGACCCTAAAATGAACCACACCAAAAACATCCCACTTCCATCCCAGAGGGTTTGTTTTCTGGGAACAAGAGGCAATTTATGCAATTTGGACTAGGAGTGACATTACGGAAACTAGAAATACTCCAAATCTGTAAGTGGGTAGGATTAGCAAGGATTCTGGGCCCCCAGCAGAGAGGAAAGGACGAGACATGGATAGGAGAGACCACCATGGAGCACCTCCAGACTTCTTTTTGAAGAGTTACTGCTTCTTTAAAATGGAAGGAATCACCTTTCCTCTTTTACACTTCTCTTTGGGAAGGCAGCTCATGTGACTGCAAAGTTTCCTTCAAATTTATCTTATTTTAAATTAATATAAGATGCAGAGACAAGATTATTGACTCATAATTATTTCTTAATGAGATGAAAAACCTGGATTTCTCAAAGTATAAGCCTTCCCTGAACACTTCTGTTCAGATAAATTATTTCTCTTCAGGCAAAGACAGAATTTATTACTATTGTAAATTGTCACTCATCCAGAACTACTTACGAGGACAATTCATTTTGCAGCCTGAACCAGCAGAACTTTTAATTCACTGGATAGCAGTCTACACTTTCACAGCTACAGGACATACTGAATTGCTTTCTTTTCTGGCCAGTATTGTTAAAGTACAAAAATCACCTTGTTACCTGTGTTAATCTGCTCTCATACAAAATTACAATGTAGACATCGGCAATATCCTCTAAACAAAAAGCTTCTACAATTCAGGATGTTGTCTGTCCCTCTCAAAAGTCAGAGAACCTGGTAACCTCATCCAGCCTAAACACCACAGATGATTCAGACTCAGCTCAATGAGAGCTGTGGATTGGAAGCTGCAGATGAAGACTAAGAGATGGCGTTTTGCTACGGTCATAGTTTGGGTAGGCACAGATGTGTTAAGCTTGGCAAGAGTCTAACAGTGAGTGAAGAGCACCTGCAGTTCATAACAGCTCCCATGAAAAATGCTTTTTTACTACAATTGTTAAGCAGGTTTCACCTAAAACTGAACTATCCCACCCAAACACCCAAAGCAGTGAATTTTTGTTGTACCAGGAGCTGCTGCATTTAGGATATAAATTTCAGCATCCTAGCATTCCCTGCTTGAATTTGCACAGGATTAGTTGTTTCTTCTGAAACTCTCTAAGATTTTATGGGGCTTTAATGAGTAACTAAAAGGGATGCAGACTTGTTAAGCCTCTAACAGATGTTCTTGAATAATATCATTACCCTTGGTCTTTTCAGACAGTAGACAATTGGGATTATATTTTGTGGTCTGGTATGCAACCTTTATTAGAATTTAACTTTTATTAGAATTTACCTGTTTCACTAGCTTGCCCTGTGAAGATGCTGTGTTGATGGCAGCTATTCCAACTCCATTGCTGCTGCTTCTATTTTTAATTTTTACAAGCTGAATCAATTGATACTTCAACTATCTTCACCTCTTTTTCCTTTACACTGTCACATACTGCTATCTGCTCACAAACAAGAATAATTTCCTTTTCTGATAGCATGAGCATCACACTCATTTTTATCTCACAAAAATAGCTCTGTAAGTTTGAGAAGGAAGCATGACAGACACACAGGATCAGAGAAACACCATAAAGCCAAGTTTACAAAAGTGGCAAAGACGAAAAGATGTAGCTTGATATCCTACTTTAATATTTTTACCAGAATCTGAAATTTCTTTTTCCAAGAAAAAAATCCCAATGCTTTTGAGATTGCTTTAAGAAAACAAAGCCAGTGTAAATATATGTGGTTCCTCCTTCCTGGCAGAGCAACCAAACAGCCAGGGCTCACTTATTGTATCTCGTGTAAATCACACCAGCCTCCAAATGGGACAGAAAACTGATCCTTGAGCTTCAGCAAGAAAGCACACTTCAGAAATTAGCACCAGCTCTCTGTGTGTTGACTTTATCAGCGCCTACAACTAACAGCATTATGGAATATCTCCACATAACCTATCTATAGCCTGTAGAGTAAGGACACCTACTAGAAACATGTTCTATAATGCCATTACCTTAAGCATTCCAAGTCACTTACCTGTCTCCAGCACAGCAGCTGCCCAGTACAGCTGCTTTTCCAGAAGCATCCTTGTACTAACAGCACAAACCTCTCACACATTTCTTGCTCCATAGTCCCACTGCTTTTATTCATTCCTTCTGAACTGGGAAAAAAAAAAATCTCTGATGACATTTAAAAGGGGTATTTTTAAACATTATTCTGCCTCTATTTATTTGCTTTAATAATGTTAGAAAAGCCATAAATCCATAATCACTTATAAACATGGCTCATGCAGCACACTTTTGTCTTACTAGTACAGCAGGGTGCGTAGTTGGGTATGCTGATGTCACTTTAGTTATTGCCTTACATAAGCTGAGTGCTAATTCCCTATCCTGCATTTGCAATGACTGCAGCTGATTCCAGCTACGCCTTGTGAGGCTCACCAGGAGGATACTTCCTATCTCAAAATCCAATCAGGATTTCTTATGAATCAGAGTCCTTGACAGCGGAATGTTTCCTCTTTCCTAATCACAGCTGTGAACGCTGTATTAGCAAACCTGTTTTACCAGCTTTAACTATCTCTCCTTTTGAAGTGGACTGAAAATATTCTATTTAACCATATATTTCTTATAGGACTTATAATCCATTTATTGCAAAAAGGGAATGGTTTTCCTATTTCTCTTTCCTTTTCTCTCCTCCTTATTGTGTGAGGTGGTCACAGAGCCATGTCTTTACCTCTCTTGGTCAGCAGCATTTTTTGTTCCACTTAAGTGCTATCAAGTTCCTATTTCCATATTTTGCTGTTATGTTTCATTTTCTTTCCTTCCTCCTCCCCAGGGTTTTTCAGTAGAGAAAGGAGGGACAAAGCTCAGCATAAGGCTATGTCTGCATTTACAAGTTGTACAACACAACAGGAATACAGCTGTGGATCAGAACAATTCTTGTGGGAGATCTGACACCAAACTATATAAGTTTCAAGGGCTTAATTTCAGAGGAACTCTAACCTGAATACCCATGAATGACTACAGCACATTAGCTGCAATTCTTGAACATGCCTACTGCTTTAATTTCATTGGAAAGGTATCAGTCTGTGTGTTCAAAGATTACCCCATGATATTAAACACAGCATGGTAAAAAGAGAGATTATTGACAGATTTGCTTTAAAAACAGACTCCTGAGTTAAGCTGTTCATGTAGACAGACCCTCAGTCACAGAATCCAAAGTAATTCAAATCCTAAAATTACAATTTTCATGCAGTCAACTTCATCAAAAAACACACTTAAAGGATGCTGGACCTCAGTTAATGAATAATAACAGAAACCACTTATCCAGGAGTCAAGAAACCTGAGTACACTTAGCACTTCAACAGAAGGGACTTCAGTCAATATCATACTGCCACACAGAGTACAGAATCACTGGCTAATAGAGTAAGTAGGAAAAAAGTATACTTGATCCCTTCTGTAGAAGACAAACTACCGTGAGGCCATAAATTCAAGCTCCAGAGAACTGAAAGAGCTGCAGACTGGAAGACAGGTCAATCAGCAAGGAAAAAAATCCTTGCAAGGCTTGCCTTTTGTTCCCTCAGTTGTTCGTGTATTTTAAACTGCCCAGTCACCAGCTACAGCTAAAGAAAACAGAAACTACACTGTGAGCATGCGTCAAGCTCGGGTAAACCACAGCTCCCTGTCTGATGGAAAGTAGTAAATTGTGTATCAGTTGTGAAGCAAGCCTGTATCTGAAGAACACTTCAGCCTGCCTTGTACCTGAAGGACACTTCTGCCTGACACTCAAGAGATGTAGGCAAAGCTGGGGAACCTTTGCATCTTTCTTTTGGGCCACAGCAGGGCAAGGCAGCATTCCAGGCATCCACCTTGCTCTTTGACTTCTGCAAATGTGTTAATGCTGATGTTCAAAACCCTTGAGAATGGTACACTGCAGAAAGCAGGTATTTCTAGTGTCCTCCTTAGCTCTGGGCATCTAAACTCCACCTGTGTCCTACAGAGAGAACAAGAGGTATTGTTGGCTTATCCCCTGTGCCATTCTGTCGTGATCTGCACTTGCTTAATTCAATAACTTCCTCAGCTCAGAGGGAAGTAGGGACCAAGTGATGAGAATCACCATTGCTGAAACACTATCCTCTGCACTCCTCCCTCCTCTCTGTTTCTCTTGCTGACACAGAGAAGCCATCAATTTCTCACATTCTTTGCTTTCAGCTTTCCTTACAGCCAAAAGGCTCTGTGACTCAAGAGAAGGCTCATTATGTCGTCCGTCATATTCTGAGTCCTAATGGTAAAAAATAAACTGCAGAGAAGCCAGCAAACAAGAGAGGTCTTGATATTTTCTTTAATTTTAAAAGAACTAACTCTTCTACTAATGGAGCTTATTCATTAGCAAGGGAGCCTTAAAAATATGAGGAAGTAAAAGTTTTATGAATACTCTTTTTAATGCAAATATTTTTCTTCAGGGTAAAATGCAGGACTGCAGCATTTAATACCTGTATGAAATCAGAATTTCACACAATAGTATGAAATCAGAATTTCACACAATAGAACAAACGCAAATATGAACTTCGGAGGAATTCATTGCTGGGTGTATTTGAAAAGGATTGCAGGCACCCTGGGAATGTTTCTGTTTGTTGGTTTAAAAGGCTTTTTAATCTACATCCAATTTCCTCCTAAATCTTAAAGCATTTCAGCACAGTCTTTGCACAAAGTGGGGGGTGAGATACCTTGCACATAATCCCACTCTGGCTCAGGCTCTGAACTGGCTGCCAGTGGTAATGGAATAAGGAGCTGTCATGTTCTGCTATTTCAAACTCAAACTAGGAGATGAGAGTCTGAAAATAGTCACTCTTTTGACTTTGTTCTGTGTCACTGGAGTCTGAGTTTCCCCTTTACTATTGGAGAAACACTCATGAAGTATCAGCATCTTCCTTGTCTTCTACTCTCCCCTGGACACCCACTGCTGGGTACTGTCAGAGATAAGATGTGCTGGATGGATCTGACAAGGGCTGCTGCTATGGTTTTTATGCTTTTTCTGAAATTTTAGTAGATCATAACAACCTCATATTGCCACATTCACCCTTAAGTTATACCTGTGGTTTCCCAGTAGAAAGGCCAAAGCCTGATATTCTTCCCACCTTGAGCAATGCAATTGGTCTTGTTGCCTTCAATGAAAGTTGCATTAGGTTTTAACCTAAAAAAAAAAAAGTAGATTGCAGAACCTTAAGTGTTTTCTCCTTCTCCAAGGTTATCTTTTGGATCAGATTTGGGTTTTTCAGAGTACAATAATCTCCTTGTGTTTTCAACTACCCAAGTCATACGACATGTAAGTGCTAGTCCTATTAGCAATAACTCTCATATACCAACATCACTCCTGAAAAGCTGGCAAAGAGGTCAGCACATGGCTTTTGTGTCAGCTGTACTACTATGGGCAGCCAAAAAACCCTGCAGGAATATGTGCCTTCTGTAAGAAAACATCATTAACCAAATCTTATCCCTCATTGTAAACAGAAATCATATTGCTGTCAGTGAGACTTACAAGTATTGATCCATGGGCAGAATAAAGCTGCTGGATTGCATAAAGGTGTAATTACTCACATTGCTCTTCTCATGCAATTTTAGATTAATGTACTGTAAAACTGTGCAGGGAGTAGTGTAAATTCTACTTTGCAGCTGAAACAATCCAGACTAGGATGCTTCCTGATGAATACATAAACTGTTTCTGCAGTCAATGACAACTATGACATGATGCTGAAATATCAATCCAGAGCCTTTTGGACAGCACGCAGAAGAAATGTGATGGGTTATTTACTTGGTGTTCAATATTCTGTTATGGAGATCATTCTGTATTTCTTTCCAGTTAGAAGGAAAGGTTCACACAAAGGCCAATCTGTGCTTACATGACATTATCTACATGTTCACAGGCTTTTTTTGCAATTGATGATGTTAACTGCAGGTGTCAAAGATTCAAGGCTCTGGCATTCATCATGACTCAGCACAGAGACTAATTTCTGAACTCAGCCCTACAGTACAAAGCCACAGACATACTATTACCTCTCTCAACCCCAAAACTTTCCCATCATAAGGCATCAGCAGCCTTTTGTTCACCAGTCTTTGCCAAAATCTCTTAATCTGGCACTCAAAATGCTCAGCTGGAAGAAAACAGAACTCCAGTGGCTTACACAAACTATCAGCTGCAGCTTAGAGGAAATCTTCGCTCTAATGAAGGTAATAGCAGAATTCCCACTGATCGCAATGAGACCTGACACAGAATGCAACAGCTGCATATGAACCAGAGCAGACTGGCAACAGCCTTTCAGCTCATTGTCCTTCCTTGGAAACACACAGAGGCTTTCACAAATCCTTTTGTCCACTCCGGCAGCTCAGAAGAGATTTAAAATTACCTCCAGGCTAATGCTGAGCAATACAGATACAACTTAGCTTTAGTTCTCTGCAGTATAAGAAAGCAAAAATGAAATGTTGTTTCAGGACTCTCTCAGAGGAACATTTCATGAACTTTCTAGACAACTAAAATCCAAAAATGACTAGCCAGGCCCAAATCTGTTCAGGTTTAAATGTTTTGCAATGCAGTTTAAAAATAATGAGAAACATTCTGACCATTCAGTTAAACAGAAAAGTAATTTTGAATCTAAAATCTACTCAAATATTTTTTATAACAGCTTCTCATTTTTGACATGAGCTAACTGCAACAATGCTTATAAAAGTTGTTGAAACTTCACTTCCCCCAGAGAGTTTTGATCAAGTAAATCCTAGCTCCTTTTGCGTAGATTCAACTTTTGGATAGCATGAGGCTGGAAGAATGGGTCAACAAGCTGCTTCTGAACTCCTTCCTAAAACAAGTGCTTGTGGCAATCTAACAACATCTCAGGATAAAAGAGAAGTGGATTTAGCTTAGCCCCAGGTGACAGAATTGCTCCTCCTGTTATGCAGCTCCTGTACCCTAAACTGAGGAGAAGTTCAGTCCCACTCCCACCATGCTGTAAGGTTATCAAATTATGCCTATGAAAAATTAATTTTCCCTTCATTTCCTACTGTTTCTTTGCCTTTGCAGCACACACCACTGGTGTTTATTCAGTGGGGAGAGTAAGGTCAGGGTCTTCTCTTTTTCTTTGAAAAGGACAACACAAAGTTATCCTGTTTTGTCTTGCTTTGGTACCAGTTCTGTGAGGAAAGCTCTCACACAGGTTCTGTTGCTGTTATTTTGCTTCAGTTGTTACTTGGGGCCACTGTACTTTCTGTTTTGGATTTGCCTCCAGGCAGTTTTGACCTGCTGAGATCTTTTTTTGACACCCTGAGAACTTCTGATGAGTTTTGATACCCCTGTGGCAGCACAACATGTCTCCTTGGCAGCTACAAATCCTACTGCACTGGTTGGGTTGCTCTCCACTGTGGTTCATGCGTTCTTTTCCTGGCACACAATTTTCAGCAGGTGGAACCATGCTCTAAGAGGCCCATGGTAGCAGACTGTAATACAGTAATTGCTTAAAGGAGCTGCTCTTTTAGAAGAAATGTCGCTTGCATTGTCATGCAGGCTGCTGATCACTGCCTGGCACCTCTGCCCACAAGGCAGGAGTCCAGCCAACTTGTGAGAAGGCACTTTGCCATCTCAGCAGATGGACATGAGCGTAAGCAGCTTAGGGACTGTGTCTGCACATCAAGCATAGGCATTGAGGGCATGATTCCTAGCCAAGAATGCTGCAACTGCTGTTTATCTTGCGCTTACCAACCAAGAGTTGTTGATCTTCTGCTTAACAACTGAGAGTTCAGGGAATATGTCACTGCTAATTCAGACCTGGGCCAGACCCAGTTTCAAAAGCATAAAATATGACTGTTGCAAAACAAGTGTCTGGCTTGAATTGAGCAGCAAGTCCTAACAGGAACCAAGGGAGTTATCAGCATGAAATCTGCATTGGGGCTGACCAAACTGTGGGAAACAATACCTCAATATATCTCCATTTCATCAGATTCAGAAAAGAAGTATGGGAAGGGCGAACAGTGAAATCACTGTTGATATATAAGTGGATTTACATGTACTCAAAAGAAAACTTGGCAGAATAAAGGTACAGAGTTGAAATGGGGAAAAGTTTAGGCCAAATATGAGAAAATATCCTGATTGTGAATTGTATGAATTTACAGAATAATCACAGAAAAGAAGGCTGCTCACAGTCCAGCTTCATTGCTATTTTCCCTCATCAGGCAAGCAGAAATCTGCCAGTGGTGCTGGTGCTTGCCAAAGCACAGCCAAAAGAGGAGCAGGAGAGACTGACCATCCTCACCCAGCTGCTGCCACTAAGATAGAGCACCCTGAAGCCTTGGGTCCTCCTAATGCCTTCTTCCTCCAGAATGATCAGCCCACAGTGCTGACCTAGTGTGCACCTTTCACATGGGTACAAGTAGAAAGACAGGCGAAAGGGTAAGGCAGACCATGGTCTTTCCTTGGGCTCCTCATGCTCCTGAGAAATGTGCTTCAAGAATTTATTCTGTGCCATAGGGGAAGGTACGGGAAGAGGCGCTTTGTGAAAGCAGCTGCTTTAGGAAACACTAAGCATAAGGATGCATTTGAAATGTGACCCTGACCTACTCTTTGCTTCACATTTTGCAGGAAAATGCTTTTATCTACTGTAGATCCACAGCTTTTAGTCCTTCCCTGAAAGAAGAGGTCTGTGAACTGTCTTTGAAATAGCTAAGCAGGGACTAATCTTTTCCTTTTAAAACACAGTTGAAAGATATGATGAAACAGCATTGAATAAAATATGAATCCTTGGAGCAGAACTCGAGCTGTCTATCATGTAGTGCCCTACCCATGAAACTGTGTTCATACTCCTATTATCTTACTGGCCCAGCAAATCATAGAATCATACAATCATAGAATAGTTAGGCTTGGAAAGGACCTTAAGACCACCTAGTTCCAATTCCCCTGCCATGGGCAGGGGCCCCTCACACTAAACCATGCCACCCAAGGCTCTGTCCAACCTGGCCTTGAACACCGCCAGGGATGGAGCATTCACAACT